>DWPV01003001.1:0-16047 GCA_018251915.1 Urbanus proteus proteus
GAATAATGTAGGAAATATAACATTTTATACTATAGGGTACTTGATGTATGAAGCAAATTATATAAATAAAATACCTTTCAATAAATTGTTATAAATATGTGTTTGTATTATTTACAATTTTAAACACCACGTCCACCATGTATTTTAGGTTCTAGGCCCAATAATACTTTGTATTAATTAATTTTTGATTAACACTGGTAGAACCATGTTCCGAGCTAAGCCAGGTCATGGTTCAAGACCTAATTCACGAATTTACGAATGTTCACGGGGACTTTGAAGAACTTACCACTCCTTTAGAACATGATGGAGGCTTTCACACAAGGTTTTCTTACGTGTTTCCTTCTCTATTATAGCGAGCAATAATTTAATATAAAGAAATCACGGTTATGAATCTGTATTTCTAGCGAGGAGGGTAAAGTTCAGTGTTTTTATTACTCGTATATGAACACGATATTGCAGGCAAATAAGTAGAGTTGCAGTAATATTTTTCGAATATCCTACTTATGAACTTACCTACAAAAGAACTTAAAGATATTGTGAGATAACGTCAATAAGATAGTAGGTATAGCACTTCAATTGTGCTGTATAAGATTTTAAACTAATAACCAGATAATTCAGATGTGGAGAGATTTTCCTACATATTTTATATAGACTGGTGTTACGCTTACGTGTTTAGAACTAGTTTTAAGAGTAAATAAAAATGCTCGTGTGAGCTGGTCACATTTTCTAAGAAATATCTACTATTCCTACTACCTTTACCTACATTTAGAAACATAGTGCATACGGCTCCACTCAACATAGACAACAGGAGGAACACCGGGAGGAAGGAGCAGTAATTAACTTGGTAAGAGGTTCCGACTATGAATTGTAGGTAAATTCCCAATTAGATATAATTATGTACAACTATGCATATATTAGTCGTAGACTTTATTACTATCTTACTTGATAATTTGCATAAAAAAGCAATAGCTACCTAGTTCTAGTCATATTGAAATTAGGCATCTACTGGTATCAAAATTCAAAAGCATACGCTACAAGTTTCGAAGTATTCATTCAACTATGTATTAGAAATATTTTTCACTTGCTTTAACGGCGGCGGAAAACATCTCAAAAATCTAAATCAAATTTAGGCACCTATACGCTTCGTTAGCGGACTACAGTATGTACTGTATGTAGGTAGGCACTCGTAAATATAAAACATCGTCTGATTTTACGACCCATCTCAAGGGTCCTTGAGATGATAGTATACCAAGTAGGAAGTACAGGTATAAGAGGTACAGGTGGTTCACCTGTCTACCTGTCTAGTCGAGGATGTCTTCGCACGAGCCCCACTGCCCTTAAACCCTATTATCGGTCAGCACTCGGCCCCGTCCATTTCTACTGTCTTATGTAAAGTAGCGCGACATCTGATAACGTTAGTATCGATAATCACTCTAGTGCAATCGCCTGGAGACGCCTGAATTTTCTGTTCCTATTATACTAACATAGAGGACTAGCATGTTTGAGAATATGCTAAGACAGAAGTGGTATTATTATCCAAGAGGCCTGTGCTGAAACGCTGCATGTATGTATGTATCTATGTATGCATGTATGTATCTACGCAAAATAGTAAACCTTACCTTTGATAGTCCCACATTTAAGACATGGGGCTATAATATAATATATTTAATTATCAATTAATCATTTAAGAGTGTGATGCCGGCCTTGCTTAACAGATATTGCGTTGTATTCGTCTCTTCAAATATATTCAGAAACAGGAAAACCTCGTTTTGAATTATCTTTTAAGAGCAAGAGCGTCAAAGTAAGTCACCTTCATACATTAACAGTACATGTCGTGCGTTACTCCACTCGTTACAGCCATTAACTCATCACTATTGAATTTCCTCCATGCATAAACACAATAATAACCTAATAAGTATATTGTGGTGTTTATCCGAAGGTTGCTTATATTACTTTATATAAAAAAAACTTTGTTTAATATTGGTGCTCATTTGAGCATGCAATGGTAGGTAAGTGGTTACTGTAACATTGAGTAGGGAATGAACTCCAAATATATCGGAAGTCTATGTGAAGTTGATCTCAGCATAGTTGCAACTCGTAGGAACTAAAGTGATCCTTCTTAAGTTCATCCCTTCAACATTGCTGGACATAGATCTCGCTTTATGAGGTTTTCCAATAGGCATACGTGCAGTAGGTGTTGATGTTACACAAGAAAACGATACTGTATCTTCTGGATTTTGTTCCATATTCGCCTGTTCGTATAAGAAAAAAACATTTCTAAAATTTGCCTGTTTATTTGTTTCATATAAAACAAAGTGGCTTTCCGCTGTCTGTCCCCAGCCCCTTTGCATGCTTAGATCTTTAAAATTAAGCAACGGATTTTGATGCGGTTTTTTTAAGAGATAAAGTGGCTTAAGAGGAAGATTTATAGGTAATTTAACACGTGTGGAGCCGCGGGCAAAAGCTAGTAGGATGTTGTCCTTGGATATTTAAATATGATTATATTGACGTGGCTCTCACGCATAGATAGATCCGTCTCTATTGCCAGTAAACACAGACAGTTTTTTTACCATTAAGATCCCGGAATCTAATATTTTTATGTACATTCTTAAGTTAATGTTCTTAAGCAGACATTAATTTTTTTAGCCGGTTTTTTATTTTAATAATACGTTTTGTATACACAGACAAGCATACTGGTTTTGTTATAAATATTGCAGTAGATACAGATGATATCGATGGATAACAGTCGCTGAGATAAGGCTGGAGTGCCAATATTTTTCTATATAATGTAAGTCAGTTTTGTTTTGCCGTCGCGGTTTAGTTTGCGTTTGTAATCAATATTTATCTGGAGTTTTTACTGAGTGGTAAGTCAAATATTTTCTATTAAGTCCCGTGTGTGGTAGGTCGGTTTCAGATCTGTGGGTACATTTAGTTTGGAAAGTGAAACCATAAAATGAAAATATATGTTAGTGACAATTTGCACCATTTCGACAAGTATTTTTTATTAAACTTACCTATGCTTATTTAGATGCGAATTTGTATACGACGCATTTTATAAAAAAAAAACATTTCCTTTAGTTTCACATGCACCTATTTAGTAGTGTAGTAGTTCAGAATTTGATTCTCATAAGCAACACGAATTAAACCAAAATTATCAAAACGAACCTGTTCGATTTCTAGCCATTTGTTGAAATTTTAGTTTTTATTAAAATCGGCCTTTTAACAATTTTCGCTAATAATTAATAGATATACATATTTTATAAATATTTTTTTCTGTCTGAGTCGTTAAAATAAATATATACTGATCAGAATTTCTGATTTGAATCTGAAAGTAGAATCGTAGAAATGTACTATTCGATACTAACTTCTTAGTGTTTGCAGTATCATAGACAGGATGGTAGAGGCAAGCGGGCTCGAGTGTGGCGGCGGCGTCGTCGGAGCCACGGTGGCCGCGGCGCTGCAGTTCTTCGCCGCCTCGCAGTGTCTGCTCCGGGAACCCTGGCCTACTCAAGCATCTGTCGAGAGTAAGTACTGCCATTTAGAAATAACGGATTGGCTTGAAGAAATTATCATTTATCGTTTTGGTGGCTACTTGTACAATATCTGGATTTACGGAAGGAGGAATCTATACAAATAAATAAAATTGTAGTGTCTGTTTGTGATTTCAAAATAACATTTTTTAATTCAATGTATATGAAAGTATACACGATACCTATAACGAAAATGCAATTAATATTTTTTTTGTCTGTCTGTCTGTTTGGTTGAGGTAACCTTCTAAACGGCTGGACTGACTTTGACGGGACTTAAACCGGAAGATAGCTAAAGGTCTAAGGCGTAATATAGACTACTTTAATTTTTGAAAAATTCCTTAACGCGCGCTCCTCTCGCATGCGCGCGCCGTCGCAAGAGAGCGGGATGATATTTACGTTTAAATATGTATTGTGTTCTTTTTTACTTTTTAAGCGAGGGTGAAACCACGGGGATCCGCTAGTATAACAAAACATAATGAATAGGCATTGTTATTTTGGTAAAGAGTTTTTTTTTTACTCCTATGTGACAAAATATATAATTCAAGATAGTGATAGTTAAGGATAAATGATCTTGTCATTTTCGCAGATGGGTCTAGCTTCGATTATATCGTGGTGGGCGGTGGCACGGCGGGGTCGGTGGTGGCGACGCGCCTCTCTGAGCTGCTCGACGCCACCGTGCTGCTAATAGAGGCGGGTGGTGATCCACCACAAGAAAGCATTGTAAGCGTTGCTTATTATTTTTATGCGGATGTAGAAGTCTTTATAAAATAGAATAGAGGGTTTTAAAAAAATCGATCAAAGATGCTGATTGAGCTAAACGCCTCATGTTAGTTTCATAGTAGTTAGATAGTTTGGTTAGTCACACTCTACATATTAGGCGTTGTACCTGAACTCGGCAGTTATAAACTAATAATGGCGTGAAAAAAATGCTGCCTCACACGTTTATTGTTAACGTTCATTAATCATTAATTTAAAAAACTTCCTTCAGGTTCCAGGTTTCAAACACACCATGAAAGGTAGTAAATACGATTGGAATTTCACAACTGTGAACGATTTCGCCTCGAGCCAGGCGCTGCAGGACGGCAGTCAGCGCCAGCCGCGGGGCAAGATGCTGGGCGGCAGCGGCTCCATCAATGACATGGTATACGCCCGAGGGTTCCCAGCCGACTACGACGAGTGGGCCACCATCGTAGGAGATGAATGGAATTGGGACAATGTGATAGAATACTTCAAGAAAACTGAACATTTGACTGACGAAAGAATCATCAACGACCCTGACTTAAGGGAACTCCACGGCCATGGTGGAGAAATCGAAGTAACTGGCTCCAATGTGTCGTCCCACACCACGGACAAGTTTCTAGAAGCTTTTCAGGAAATAGGTTTTGAGATTGTGAAAGACATGACTTCCTCAAAAGTAATTGGAGCCGGCCGATTTTCACACACAATAAGGGGAGGCAAACGTGATAGTTCGCTGACTGCATTGCTAAATAGAGCTAATGATAGAGACAATTTATTTGTAATAAAAGATTCATTAGCTACTCAAATCATTATAGAAGATAATGTAGCAAGGGGAGTAAAAGTATTTGAGAACGACAACGAATATCATTATTATGCTAAAAGAGAAATTGTAGTTTCTGCAGGGACGTTTAATACTGCCAAGTTATTACTGTTATCTGGAATAGGACCCAAGAAACACTTAGAAGAAGTAGGAATAGAGGTAGTGGAGAATCTACCAGTGGGTGACAATTTACACGATCACATAATGGTGTTAACTTACTTGGCAGCAGAAAATGGTACTTGTTACTCTGACCAGGGAATGCAATACATGGACACTATAAAATATCTATACGATGGAAGTGGTTCCTTATCATGGACAACAGATTTGGGAGCCTACATCTCTCTCAATAGTGATACAAAAAATATTCCCGACTTTGCCATCTATCCAACTTGCATGCCACTGAATAGCGGCTTTTATGAAGGGTGTGTCACTGTATTAGGTTTTAAATCCCACATATGTGTTGAATTAGAAGCAGAAAATAAGCATAAGGAACTTTTGTCACTAGCTGTTGTAAATCTGAAACCAAAATCTAGAGGTAAAGTGCGACTACTTTCCAAAGACCCACTGGATGATCCTTTGATATACTCTGGGACATTTAGCGATTTAGACGACCTGGCTGGGTTCCCTGACGCTATGAAAATAGCTTGGTCTCTTGCAGATACTACTTACTTTAAAGCGAAGAACGCTTATGTTGTTGATTTACAGATCGATGGTTGTGAAGGTTTCATGGATAGAGAACTGCAGAGATGTAAAGCAAAGGCGATGGCGACTTCTGCTTGGCATGCAGTCGGAACAGCGGCGATGGGAACAGTCGTAGATTCGAAACTGAGGGTAAATGGCGTTCAAAGATTAAGGGTAGCTGATGCGAGCGTCATGCCGAAAGTCATTCGCGGCAACACGAACGCTCCCGTGGTCATGATAGCCGAAAAAGCTGCAGATTATATTAAGGAGAGTTATCATGAAACAAAGTCATAACGAAGATAATGTTACAATGTTATTAAAATGTGCTACGCTGTGATTTGTTGAAAACAATACTTTAATATAGGTTAAGTTAAATTAAAATAAATTATAATTATTTTTGTAATTTATTGTCGTAGAGTGAAATAAATATTTTACAAATAAAATACCAGTGGTATTAGGTAAGTGATAAAATATATATTGTGTTTTAAATTAAAGGAAATAATATAGTTACCTTTCATACTGTTTTACTGATAGTATTCCCAAGGTCTTATTCGTGTGTAAGTTTATATCTAAATTTTATTTTTCCCCGATCCCCTTTTCAATGTACCTAGTACCTATTGAATAACTAAATTAATCAATTACTTACTATTTTTTAATTAAGTGTATTTACGAAAATACATCGACTCTACTTACTACAAACAAATGTAGGTATTCGTTTGTGCCACAAGTTGCATCCTCTAACATGTCCACGTCAACGCCGGCAGCATAATTGGGACGAGCTAATTAATAAACTTTCACTTGTAATTGATATTGTTTGATATTAGTTTCACTCCTTGAAAGGACGGGTAACGTAATTCGACGTAATGTACGCGCAATACGCGATTTGATACGTGGGGGTCTTGATAGAATACGACACGATGTGGCCACGATGCGATTATAAAGATACGTCAATATTAACAACCAATGTCCATTGTAGATCAGTATTGTAGAATTCCATGTTAACATAAAAAATGTACTGTAATACCTAAACCCTATAGGACAACATTATCATCGTCCTCGTGGTTGATAACACTTTTTATCTTCATGATCCTATTTAATTGACAACTATAAAAATAACATTACGTATAAGTAGTTGTATAACTTTCATAGCAATTTTATAAAACTAGTTAGAAAGGCGGTAGAGCTGGTAAAGTGTTGTATGTACTCTTAACAATTTAATTGTCAAAACGAATCATTTGAGCGCGAACTTACATAATTAACTAGAAGCTCTACTAAAGAGGTCCACCATCCATCTCCTGATCCCATTAGATCAGCTTGCAGACGTCAAATTATTGTATTGTCATCCATAAAATTTTCAGATGTATTTAGGTTACAGTTCACTTTCGTTGTTCTAAGATTTTCTTACATGTTAATTACTAACTGCACCTAATAAAAAACGTGTAGAATAAATAAAACTGCGATGTATCGTGCAGTGTAAAAGCGCCTGCGGTTGTCGCGCCCTATATCATGTCAGTTGAGGTAACGTCGAGCCTTTAGCTACCGTGCTGTTACAAGTAGCTACTTTGAACCTATTATAATATTACGACATCTGATCAATTTCGTCATATGTGATTGACTACGTATATAGTATTGCAAATTGCTTGCGATTGTGTTTGTTGGTGTCTTTAGTAGCTTACTTCTATTATGCTATTGGTTCTAACGCCGGTAGAGCGTTGTGTTTTACAAGATATTTTGCGAGAATATCCACATTAAACATTCGGATAAGAATTAATTATAATAGTAGTAGTGATGATGCTATTTCAGATTATTTTTGTCTCTCTCTTTAACATAAGTGACGATCTCATGAACACGTACGAACACAATTTAAAAAGCATTTGAGTACCTATTCATCTATTCATTTATTCTAAGTACCTACATAATAAAAAAACATATTTTTAAGTCGGAATCTTCGAATTTTTAAAGATTTTTGCGTACTTATTTACTCGTAGATAAATCCGTCGAGATAGACGGAGGAAACAAGAAAAAAATGTTTTTAGTTAATGATTTGAATATCGTACTGATATGGGCTGTGTAAATCATAGACAGACATTTATTTTTTATATGTCAGTACAATTCCGGCAGGTGTACGTTCCCCCGTCTCAAGTTCGAACTTCCGGTCGTCCTGGCCCTCCTGGCCTATTCAAGTCGGTCGGTTCGGAAGTTATAGACGCTTCTTTGACCCAAAAACAATATGCCGCTATCTGGTTACTATCTCCCCGTCTTTCGTTTGGTTAACCACAAAGATGTTTTGACAAGCGGCAGTTGGTATCGAAGGGTACAATAGAGGCAGGTATATTTTTATCAGGTTACATTTGTTATTTAAATTAACTACTCAATGAAACCTAAATACCATTATCTTCTTACACATAGAATAGTAAAAATGTGCTTTTTTAATTTACACACTAAGTCCGACAAAAAGGCGCAACAAATACTCTTTCAAAACCAGCGACGTATTTGCCGTCTTTTCTCTTTAAATATAGTCGAAGATAACTCCTTTCCATTAGGAAGCTCGTCTGTCTTCTCGGTAAATTTAAATACTTTTCTTATAAAAACCTGGCAAAAAGAAGTAAGAAGTAAACTGTTATCTGCTTACTTAAAACGTTGACTAAACTTTAACATTTACCGCTTGCTGCACGTAGTACAACTTATATTTTTCCTTTTAGTTAATTGTTTGTAAGCAGCTTTTTATATGATCGAAGTGAAGCAAACGAGCATGCAGTCCACCTGATGGTAAGTGGCAACTGCCGCGCATGGACATCTGTAATCAACCCTATATAAGATGAAGGTCCTACCTGAGGTTGACCACAGATGCGTTGTAACCCCTGAGGACTGAGTTGGAATGCCTCGGATAAGTATATCTCCCTAGCCACACCATTCAGACCAGAATACAGCAGTGCTTAACACTGCTGTTATAAGGCAGAAATAGGGGTGGCGGTGGTGTCACCGGAGTCGAACTACATAGAGTTCTAATAGAGTTCTACCACCTTCAAAGCCTGATTTTATGTATTCATAATTTATTTAATTAAGAGTTAAATCAATCGTCCATATTTCAATAATGTCTATTTTGGATTAGACAACGCCTACATAAACATCTCAACGATGAGTGTAAATCACCGTCCGCAGCTTCACATCTCGAATAGCATCGATCCGTCATCGGAGATAGCGCGGCTTTCACCGCCGCCCGCGCCGCACGCGCGCGGTAATCGCACGGTAATCGCGCGTAATTGCCACCTGCCGCCGCTCTCGGGTTATGAATGGTCGAATGAGAGCAACTTGTGCCGAAACTGGTTTCAAGGGACTCATGCATTTTAATGGGAATGTTAAGGAACTGGTAATCGGTTTTGATTTATGCACAATTTATACACTGATTATTATGGTCTAACTAAATTTACTTATTTATTTTATTGGTTTACTAAACTAGAATCTACAATAAGGGTAGAATAATAATAAGATTAAATTACTTAACGAAAAAGAAAAAAAAATGCTTAACGAATTATACAAGATGTATAATTATATTAACATTAAAAATAGGTAGATAATTATATTGTCTGATAGAATTTTGATAACTCAATTAATACGAGCAGAGCTTTTGTTGTAGGTAGAAAATTTTACTTAAACTTGGAATACCTAACGAGTTCTCGAGTAATCTATAAGTAGGTTGACATCTTCATATGTGAAAATAAGATGATAAATAAACCCCATCACATAGGAACCCAAAGTCCAATAGCACGAGAATGGTTGGCAAAAACAAACGCCAGCACTTTCACCGCGCGCTGCGCCGGCGCAGTCAGTCCGCACGCCGCGCACCGAGCGCCCGCAACGCGTGATGCGCCGCGAAATCCGCCATGACCGACGAACTGGAGCGCTCCTCCACGGAAAACGTCACCGTCCTCACCAACTTCCCGACCGTCTCCAGCTTCAAGTCCGAGGACTCCACCGAGCAGCTCATCTGCAAGACCCCCCAGAAGCCGAGTAGCACGAAGAAGGGCCGCAGCGTCAGCTCCAAGAGCGCGGAGGCCGGCAGCGATGAGGGCAACGGGAGCAAGCGGCTCGTGGTGTTCCTGGGCCTCTCCCAAGTGGTGCTGGGTGCGTTACTGGTGGGAGCCGGGGCACTGGCCGTAGTGAAGGGTGCTGCGTTGTCGAGGGTTGGCGCCGGGCTGTGGGCGGGGTGTGTGGCCGTGGTAGCCGGTGTGGTGGGTGTGCTAGCCGGCATTAATGACTGCTATGGATTGAATGGAGTGTCCAGTAGGTGAGTTCCAGCTTTGGACTATTATTACACTTTGTTAAGAATTTTATTGATTTAAGTTCACGAACCGGCTTAAATAATAACATCGAAGCCACTTATAGAGGAGAGACGACTCCATGGGAGATCCTGGTGTGTAGGCCGACGAAGGCCGTTTTTATTTCCTACAAAATTAAGTTTAAATTGGTGTCAATCACCATAAATTTCAGTTATAAACATTAACACAAGTTTTTTTTACGTAAGTCATTTTGGTAGATCGTGTATTGGTTAAGCTGTGTGTCGAATCTTTAATCATAGTTTGCAAATACAAACTGATGAGGAATACATTACGCACTCGTAATATGGCTATTTAGCAGTACTAAAGAGTAAATATAATGAAGAGGATTGCATATGTACCTGTCATGTTTTGAAATTTTAATTACATAGGTAAATAACTTATCCACATTTTCGTGCATGTTTAGGATTATCTTGGAGACGCTCATAATAAATACCTTATTACCTATCTACTTACGACGAAGTTTAGGTGCCAAAATATATCTTTTATGTTTTGTACAGAAACCTGAAAGGTATTGCTCTCATCAATGATTGTAGAATTACCTATCGTCTTAAATGCAACAGCCAGATCAAGAGACATTATGGAAGTTTCTAATTTTCCTCTACTTGTGTCACTACTATATAGTCATTAGCGATGAAATTCAATTCTTAGGTTTTCATCAGATTTTCTGTTTGTCATCAAGTGATTTATTTAACTTATTGATCTAATCACTATTTGATTCGCTTTCTGTAAATACAAACCTGTGAATAAAAAGGTGGTCTTGTGTAAGAATTAATCTTAGAAAAACGATAAACAAACGTGACAAGCGGAATTTTGTACGTAACCGGGTTTGGGTGAAAGCCTATTTGGAATATTTATCGCACAATTTATTATAGAATTTTTGGCATAGCTAACTAACGGACACACAATTCATCTGATTTAAGTGGTTTTATTTGACCTACAGAAGATCCCAAAGACCATAGATAGATACAGAAGATCTCAAAGACAGAGTTACAGAGAGCTAAGACCAAAGTCAGGATTCCTAAAGGATTTTATAAAAGTGGTCCTTCTGAAACTACAGTAAGGTGCCAAAGCGAAAGTTTCAGAAATCTAAGGTCTACGTCAAAATTCCTCAGAGATTGATTTCGGCGCCTTTCAAATCGAAACAGAACAGCTGGTATAGATAGTTGTGATGATGCAATTAACGCAACGCACGTAACGCTAGAGTTTGGAGAAAGCCTGAGTGACACCGCAGATTTATGTTGAAGAATGCTTTCGTTCAGGTATTTCATCTACCAATCGAAAATCAATATCACGGATTATATAACGTAACCAATAAGAGCTGATACGACTTGAAAAATATGAATTCAGTTTATTTACAAGCAGAAAGTTGTCAAACATAATATAACTTAGTAATATGTAAAGTGCATATTAATGACGCTTTCTACATTTGAAGCCACACACTAGATTTTTCTGTGTAGTGAGTGCTACAAAGAAAAAACACTAGCACCAAAAGCACCCAAACTCGAAAGAATAATATTAAGTAAAAATATTTCGTTGCACGAGGATGTTAAAAATGGTGATAGAAAAGGTCGCATGGAAACCAGTAGGTACGCTAAGAGAGTTCTTTTTAAAATCTATATGGCTCAAACCCCTTTTGCTCCGAGAGGAGACCTTTTAAAAGCACAAGCCTTATAGTTCTATTCATGCTTATAGTATTTTAGTTTTCCGAACGTTATGATATGAATAGTTGTGTTATTTGAACATTTTTATTCAAATATTTTACTATGCTTCCAGTCAAACAAAAACTATAATCACGCAGATACACCTTATAATCCGTGGTCAGTCACAAACGCGTGATATAAACCATTGGTACTCGTATAGTGTGGCAGTAGTGAGTGGTGGAGTGGTGCAATGAATGCGATGTTTTTCAAGTGTTAGCGGCGACGGTTCCCGCGCGGCGGAGCGTGGAGTTCCGGCGCGCTGCATGCAACCGAGCCGAGATGCGCGCGCGCACGCGACGCCGGCGCATCGCCCGCGACCTAGCGGGATTCTAGTGCTAGTGCTGGCTTCAATTAATCTTCTTGATTAATAAGTAATATTCTTTATTTACGACACATAATACGTTTTACCCACTAATACTAGTACTACTAAGTAATAAACCACAATTTTCAATACAAATTTGGCGTAATTAAAGGGAACTTAGTTTTACTTACCGCGAATTTATTGATAGGTATCACAGACAAAGTAAATAAAATATTTGTTTTCTGCTACTAAAATACAATGAAATAGCAAAATTACAATTATTTAAATACAATTAAGTATTATCTACTACCATTGTGTTGTTTATGTGAGGATTTTTGGCAATTTTAAAATATAGGATGTTCTCAATTTGTTTGAATGTTTTCAACAATGTTATCTTTTGTAAAATACAAGTCTTCCATTCACTTTCTATAACGTTTACAAAAATGATTACGTCACAGATTACTTTGCTATGATAATGTCTAAAGAAACTAGCTCTTAATCGTTATGCCTTTATAAAATATCAATGGATGTTTTATGTTAAAATCGAAAATTTCGATTCTGCTACAAAGTTTCCTTGTATTCGGATATCATATTCTAAACACACCACAACGCATTCGTTAAAATAAAATCGGTTAAAAAGAACTCACAGTTAAATAGAATTTTCATTATATTTAATGATTTGTTCGTTCGATGCATCTTTCTCACTGAAAAAGTTTTTTTCTTTATTTGTACCTTATTATAACATAATTTATGACTTAAAACTTACTTTATTATTTAAAAGTGTGTAGAGAGCATCTTTTATACCCAACTTTAATACCCAACTAGGAGGTATACTTAGAATTAAATAGAATTTTCGAAAATCATTTATTCATTAGCATAGTACATAGACAACTGCATAAAAGAAGAATTACCTAATAGAGATTCTATTTTTCTCTATTTGCCAGCGAAGGAAAATTGAAACAAATAGGTGACACTTATTATAGGCGCTCTAACTTTATATTTGCTAGAATTTAGTGAAACAACATTTCCGTGAAGTGACAAGATATTGAAGACGATACACACCTATAATACTACTATATACTTACATACATACCTACCTATTATACTAGCAAAGACATACTGTAGTGTACATCCGCTTCCATGTGTGTGGCATGCGTTTCCACGAGTGCGGTGGCGTGGAAACTGTTTTTGTTCCGCGCAACGGGTGTTCGTGAGTTCGGATCTCGTGTTCCGTTGGGAAGCACTATCGTATCGTGTAGTCCGTTTACAACGGATACCGCGTGATATTGTGTTTGACATGATATCATAAAACAAAAACATTATTGGGACCAGTTTTATTTTATCTGTTAAAAGATATGAATGTAAAAGTCTTCACGTTTTTTTTTAATTTTATATAGCCACCAGGCTCGCTGAATGTGGATTGGTAGATTTCACACACTTTTGTGAACTTAAAGTCTAAAGAAGTCTCAAGCGTGTAGGTTGCGATGATCTCAATGATTTGATCGTATCGTTAAACCAAGTGATAATTTTAATTTCTAATCGCACATGTAAAAGCGTACTGATATATGAACATCAATGACGCAGGGCATAATTTAAATTTAACGTTATATACTAAGGTTTGTAAGGTGGTAGAGGTATTCGTGGTTCACCGCCAGCATGGCTATACCATTAGGGCGTAGAGCTTGGTATTGTAAGACGGATGAGGTTGATAGAGTATTTAGTTTCAGTAAAATTGACACGACACTTCGGAGTTTGTTGAACGTCTTGGAATTTTGTTTGAAGATCTTTTTATTATCTTGTATTGCGTGTTAATGCTTCGACGTAAGTATAGAATAGTGTATTTGTGGCAAGCAATATATTTCTACACTAGCTGAACCCCGCGGTTTCACCCGCGTTTAAAAAGTCAAGAAGAATACATATTTAAACATGAAAGTCATCCCGCTGTCCCGCGGCGGCGTGCGCGTGGAGCGCGCGCTAATAGACTTTTCAAAAATTAAAGTAGCCTATGTTACGCCTTAGACGTCCAGCTATCTTCCAAAGAAAGTCCCGTCAGAATCGGTCCAGCCGTTTAGAAGATTAGCTCAGTCAAACAGACAGACAGACAGACAGACAGACATACAGACAGACAGACAGACAGACAAAAAAATTTTAAATTGCATTTTCGCTATAGGTATCGTGTACCTATACTTTCATATACATTGAGTAAAAAATTGTTATTTTGAAATCACAAACAGACTCTTCAATTTAATTTATTTGTATATTTATTTATATTGATGGCAACCCTAGCTGTGCGCAACTATCCTGCGCCTAGCCTCGGGCGTGTTCTTTGCGCGATCCAGTTCAACGTGAGAGACAGGTAATTGCTATTTTATAGTTTGTTTAACCAGGACACGAGTTCAAACCAAAAACCTACTGTCAGCTTCAGAAATCTAGCTTATCAAAACAATCTTATACTTTTGATGTGAACTTAATTAATAATAATAATAACGCTTTCTTTGTACCCGTATTTTTTTTGTTTTATTTCCCAAGGTGCAAAGAACACATATAAAGGCACAAACACCCAGATCCAGAACACAAATCTTAGTTCATCATTTTCACCTACTTGGCCGGAGATTGAACCCATAACCCACTGCATGTTAGACCAGTATGATGAACTCTCTGCCTATATCATCAAAAAGGTCATAATAGTTGTAAAAGACGTTAATTAAGTTATTAAAAATAACGCCCAGATTTAAGTATTAGTAGTAATTTGCTCTAAGTATTAACATAATACATTTGTACATGTACGTTGAGACATACTTATCCGAGGCGTTCCATCTCAGTTCTCAGGGGTAGCAAAAAAAAATAGTAGTTGCGAACAACAATACAAAGAACATAAGCTGATAATACTAGTAATTTATCAGAAACATAATTTCCTAATATTAATTACGTATGTAAAACTTTAGAATACCAAAAAATAAACAATTAACTTAAGGACGTAAAATAAATAATTGCATTGCCTTTACCTTTAGCTTTACCTTTACCTTGACACAAGTATAGCTCAGACGTAGGCTTAAAGAATTATCTTTCTGTTTTAACTGGATCGTTGAAGAATGGATTTGCAGACTGGTTATAAGGAAATACTTTTTATTAAGGGAACATATTGCAGTAAGTATACAGTAATTTCCAAGAAAATGCATCATGAATTGCACCCAGAGTATGATTAAAGAGGATTAATCTCTCTTTAAACCGTCTGTTTAAATTTCCTTGACCAATAAAATTGATTATTATTATTACGTAATCAGCATAATTTGCTTATAATTGTCCAGCAAACGTTTTTTATAATAAAGTATAGACAGTAGCATATCAACATTTAATCCATTTCCATCTAACTATACGTGGCCATCACTGTCGTCCATACCCATAGAATCAACCCCATATAGGATTAAAGGTAGAGTAGGTCCTTGGCCAATCACAGATGCTTTGCTATTCCTACTGAGGACGTAGTTGGAACGCCTTGCTTATGTAGGTACTTGCCTTGCATATGCCTTGCTTATGTATGTACTTACTACACTCAGCGAACCAAACACAATAGTAGGTACATAACTGTTTTCATTCTGTTATCCAGAAATATGTGTGAAAATGGTACTACCGAAGTCAACACAAAGGATTCTACTATTTTTAATCATAAGGTTTGGAAGGTGGTAGAACCCCATGTAGTTCGACTCCGGCGGCACCACCGCCACACCTATTTATGCCTTATAACAGCTGCGTTAGCACTGCTGTGTTCTGGCTTGAAGGGTGTGATCAGGGAGACATACTTATCGGAGGCGTTCCAACTCAGTCCTCAGGGGTAGTAACGCAACTGTAGTCAACACCAGGTATGACCGTGAACATATCTGGGGTTGATTACAAATGTCCATGGGCGGCAGTGGCCACTTACCATCAGGTGGACTGC
>DWPV01003002.1:0-16044 GCA_018251915.1 Urbanus proteus proteus
AAATACATGAAAGTAGCGTGGCTTTTTTGGCTTCACTCAAATACAAGTAATCTACCAATTTTATTTATCTGAGATCTGATAGTTTAGAATTTAACGTTAAGCTTAAGTTAACTTTAATATGTATAAAGCGGAATGTGTCAGTTATGACAATAGATCAAACCGATTCGAGTTCAAAATTTTTAATGTAATATTTAGTTTCCTATATTATTCGTTATTATCCAAAATAGTTAAATTTCTTCCATGCATTAATGGAAAAGTGTTGCCTCTGTATAAGCAATTACTTTTGCGTTGGTAAATATAGATGATTAACTTAGGAGAAACACTCACTGCTTCCTGGAATTAAATCTTTAGCGGTTTCCTGGAATATGCACTTTCTAGAGAGACACTCTTCTATACAATATAAACTTTAAAAATTATAGAACAAAAATGTTACGAAATATTTTGTGCCAAAAAAGTGCATGTATTTGTATGATAAATGAAAGTTTACTCAAACCTTAACTCTCAGAATATCACTAAAATATTCAGCCGGATTTTTGACCATTAATGTTATTCTTAGAGAATTGTCAATCGAGTCCCGGCAAGCGCTGAGCTTCAATTTAAACTTGGGAACGGTTGTTAGTGTTCAATTTTTCCTGAATAAATCTACTGGATGGACGTAATTTACTTAAATGGAACGATAAACTATGCGGGGAATTATAATACTGGAGTACTAACGGCTAAGTATGGTAATGGAATGACTAGGAGCGAAATGAAAAGAGAATGGACGAAAATGTTTTACATCTCAATAAACTTTTTATGTGATAAAAGACTAGCATAGAAACATGATCATGAAAACTTACATATTACTTCTGGCAGTCAAGACGAATGGCTACGATAATGGAAAGCTGCGGTTCGACACCCGACAGATAATCACACAAATAACCACTGCTGCTCAGTCACAGTCAACCCCCAAAAATAAAATGGAGTGCAACCATAAACCACTCCAAACCACATGTATGTTGCTACTCTTGTGTATAATATAATAGTTGGACCGCCTATGTGGATGTATGAGTTGACCGTCTCCCATACATGAGTATGTGAGGATGATGTATGAACATCTATTAAACCACACTTTCACACTCTTTCATACGTCATTTCTTGCATACCCATCCAAACCACATTCGCCTGTATGCAAACGCACGAATAATGCTTTTACAAATATATTAAATAGATAGAAAGTAACAGCAGCGTTATTACAATTTAAAATATTTACTGTTGTTTTAATATTATCGTTAATGTGATAACGTTTATTGGAGCTTATTGGAATCGTGTGGACTTTATGATGCCACAGAAATAAAAACACCTGTTAACAGCAAATAAAATAGGTAGTTGACAATGATTATTTTGTTTATTTTTACGAGCTACTTACAAAGCAATATCAATATACAGGTTGACTGTCCTTTATTACACCTACAAGAGTAAAAAGATGCACTTATACCAGGCGTTTCAACTCGGTTCTCAGGAATATCTAGTAGCGACGCATCTGTGGCCCAACTCAAGCAGAACTTTTATATAGTGGTCACATACCATTAAGACTCATATTCGTTTGTTTATACATAAACGTAAACGTTTCGTCGTAAACAATTATGACAAAAAGTTCCATATAAAAGTTCTGGAAAAATAGCAATAAAATGTTGCAGTGAACGAAATATTTTGAAAACATTGAACATGGATTGATTATTTTGAACACGTATCAAACTGAATGTCAAAGATGCGAATAGGAATAGCGTCCAAATATACCGCATGTAGACGAGTTCGGTAGATTTTTTTACTTCTATTCCCCAGAATTGCACGATTGGCCATAACATAACATGCAAAATAAAATGTCACAGAAAAACTTTGAATAGTGCGGTTTTAGTCGCCAGTAGGTATAGACTAAAATAACGATACGATAAACCTATATGTATTTGAATACAAACTAAAATATTTCAGTTCGAAAAGTGAAACTAAGACGCTTTCTACACACATAGCCCCACAGTAGGATTATCTCCCGCGTCGTGGGTGCTATGGACACACAAAGACGAATACACAAACACACATACCCACAACAGTAATCTGAATTCATCATTCAGATATCTGTCTAGCCGGGAATCAAACCCGGGACCCACTTCGCCCAACGAAAGAAGTCATGAAATTTACATAAGTATTTTACGCAGCTTAGTCGGTTAAGTAAAAATTATGGGTTAAATTTTTACCTAACCGATTAAACCGTGTACTTACTAACTTTGAAAGTGAATAAAAAACTTATAATGGAAATGAATTACACATGAAAGAGAGTACATCATATGCATTGTATATATAATATGTAGTTCAGTAAACCTCGAACAAAGACTTCCTACCTGTGTGTACCTCCAGTAATTAATTAACATGAGTCGCTGCATAGAGCTCTACAGCTCCTCAGAATCTCCTCAGCCGATACCGTTGTACTTCAATACATTGTAGATATTGGATCATGTAGATCAACTGTATTATATTTTGTACTGTTCTATTTTGAATAGTATCTTCTAGTATCTACAAGAGTCGCTTTAGTGCATTTGTGAAGCTCGCTACGTTACTTCGTTACAATGTAGTCTTAAGATTTCATCATATCAAATTCACAATTCACTTCAAAATACACGGGTTTTATAATTTTTGTATATGAAAGTAGTAAGCCAGTAACATCAACTTTTTTTATTTTCAGACTTGGCAGACGGGCTACTTGATGGAAAATAGTCGCCGTCGCCTATGGAGATCTGCAATGCTAGAGAAGTCGGCGATGCATCGCCGGCTTCGAAGGAGAGCTCTTTTTGCACCTTTTTAAAGAACTCCGTCGTAGCGCTCCGGAAATACCTCAGGAGGAAGTTCATTCCATATCTTGTTCGTCCATGTAAATGGAGTGTCTCTTGACGGTTAGTGGCCACTGTTGCACGTCGACAAGCAAAACTGCCGTGTTTTGTTTAACTATGTTGTTACGTGGCAATAAATAATGCCGCCGTAGTTGTAGCAATAAAATTTCCATTTTTCCCGGAGGGGGTACCCATTAATTACGTGTAATAATTAATGGGGGAGAGGTTCGACTCAAACTTTACCTAATCTCGCGTCGGTGAGGGGGGGTCCTAAAAAGTAGTTTAATTCACCTCTTAGATGTTACATGCAATTAAGCATATTCAAATTATATTTATAGTTCACATTTTTCTACGTTTCAAAATTAAAATCGCATAAATATTGCGAAGAGTGCAAAATCGGATATCATTAAAACCGAGCCACGTAACAGCCTTACATTTGGTGATGGTAATCCATTTGACCAGAAAATTGGACGCCGTTGTTTCGCGTGAACCGAGATTAATTAAAATCGGCTATGTCGATGCCTGTAATTAATCTTTAATACACAATACATTTGGAATCAGCAATAAACTTCAACGGTTCATGAAAATATCGAAATTATTCAGTACATTTTCTCGTTTTCGCAATGTTGAATATGCAATACATATGTACTATTTACGTAAACTGGTGTTGCATATATGCAAATAATTCGGACTTCAAATATCTGCAGGTAATGCTGAATGTTTTAAATTATTATTTTCGATTCGGTAAATAACTAGAAGTATGAAGATTATTTAATCCGGAATTCGAGTTGGTAAAAATTGTGTTATCAATACTGTAATCGAAACAAACATCCATGCCCACTCATACATTATAGAGGAGAACAGAGAAAAGCAAATACATCGCCCTTTTGGGTTTCGTCAATTTTTTTCTATTTATATTTTTCACTAAATCAACAGGCATTAAATTGTAAAATACATAGATTTAATTCCCCTTATCGATCATTCGAAACAAAATGTAAATGTGACCTCAATTAGTTACACAATTCAGAAGTAATACAATCACAATTAGACACATTAAGATTGTAAGATAATAAATTGCTAACGGCATCAAAGTTCGTATAAAAGTAAATATGCACTAATGATGACAGCGTATTAAAACCTGAAAATTTTCAACTCAGGGCAAGAAGAGACTTGAATATATCTTAACCTGACATAATAATATATTTTTCATCACACGAGTTATGAGCTTTTCCTTCTATAAATATTATACAATGCAGTGATTTATAGCTGACTGCAGAACATTATTTTTCTGAAATCTACATAAAAATACAAGTGTCCTTTGTCGTCGGGCGATCATAAAATAGTTTTTGCGGGCCATAAGTCAAATATGAGTCGCGGAAAAATATTATTTACTTCGCAAGCTCTTTTAATAAAAGTATTATTGTGCCGTAAACGCAGCATATATCACATAAGAAAGGTTAAATATTGCGAGAGAATAACTTTATTAACAAAGCATAAAGTGTTTTTCAAGAACCTGATGGAAAGTTAGCATTCATGGAAGTCTGATCAGAGTTGATCTGATTACCTAAGTAAGGATAAAAAATGTAAATGTCTATCATTAACCACTTATGAAGCTATAACTTGGTAGTGATATTGTTATTGTTGTTGTTAAGACAGAAGGTGTTGTAATTATGCCACCAGAATCAAAAGGAAAAGTCCTAAGACCTTCCCAAATATGGTCCCAGAAAGCAATGGTACCCCAATAAAATACAAAGGAAGTTGGTAAATAGTGGCGAATAAGGGCAAGGAATTTTAATAAAACCGTTATTATCTATTCACAACAGCAGTTACGTTCCTTTACGAGCCACGAGCAATGGCAACGGCACCCTTCCGATCCCTTCGTCGCTCCTTCGATAATATCTTAAAACATTCGGCCCAATTTAATTACCTAATGAAAGTACAAACCGAGCTTTTAGTCAAGAAACAAGATCTATACTATAAAGATGTTACTTGTCCGCTTGTTCGAGTATCGCGCAAAAATATTACTGGGCACTTTTTAATGCTTTATTACTTTTAAAAGTCTCTGAACATACAAAAAAACTGGTGTATATTTATTTTATTTTGAGAGAAAAGCGAGTGAGATATAGCCAAAACTTACAGTAAAAACAATTTTTTCAGGAATTCAGGACCAATTTTGATTGTCCTCTTTCAATAGGAGTGACGATGTGACAGGTTAATGAGAACCGGACAGTCTAATTATGTACATCGGGACAGGTAACGATGACAGGAACATAGGAAAGAGATTAACGTGTAATGTTACATGCATCAAAACAGATGTTGACTAGCACAGACAAAGTCGCGATTTAATCTAGTTTCATTCATAAAACAATACAATGTACTCGCGAAGTCTTATCAGTCGTAACGTACAATAAACATTTAAGTTTTGGAAAACAACAGTGCCGAATAACATTGTTTAACGTAACAATGAAATTTAAGATTTCATAGCCAGAAGTTACGATGTAACTGTTTACATTCAATGCACGATTCTCTCGCTCCTACATAAAATTGCAATAGCAAACTTTGGAGTCTTACTGAAACTACTTTATTGTAAGAATGGTAGTGGTAATTCAGTCTCCGTTGCATCTGCGATCTCTGAGAAACCTGGACTTAGGTATCACCTGAAAAGTTATTTTACGGCAATCACTACGTTTATGCGTGATCATTTAATGTATTTAATTTGTCGGCTCCTAAAACTTCCATACAAAAATTGGTCACCAAGCTCAAAAAATTACAGATTTGCCAAAAACGTTCCACTATTTAATAGAAAATATTTTGCCATGAAGAATCATACCTTGGTGCTCATGCACATGATCATTAAAGTTATCGCAGACTGCATAATTCTAAACCACTCATTTAAGCCATACTTTAGCCGTGTATCAGACATAGTAATAATTTTGCTGAGAATCTATGTAGATTGTATCAAACACATCGTACAAGGCAAAGACAAAAACAGACGCTATATTATGTTACATTATTAGAATAAAAACTACCTTTTTGTACATACCTTACATTGTATACTGTTCTTTTAATTTTCCTTGCAAAAATTTTATGAAACAAATATAAGTCACATACTCCAAAGTAATAACCACAGTACCCGACATCCCGGCATATAAATTCAAGGCGACACAAAATCGCAACGGCATTTTCCTAACATTGACGTTTTTCTCATTTTCATGTTGATCCTAGCCTAGCCAAGCTGAAAAGAACTTATTTTACTTTTCCTACAAAGGTAACAAATATAATGTAAAGTGAAGCAAATGTTACCGTAAATAAAAAAAGTCTGCGACACGCACATTAAATCCATTAAAGGTAAGAATATATATCTTATAATAATGGATAAGGATTAATGAATTAATGGATAACGTTGATGAAAAGTAATCTGTAAATAAAAAGACTAAAAAATCTAAGCTTAAAATTATCAAGCATTTTTATTATTAACGTCCAAAAACCCTTTACGGATTTGATAAAATATTTTCCTGCTAACATTCTTGTGCGAAACATCAAAAAGACTGCTGCTCCCTTAGCAACATTTTAAATACCGAAAATTTACTCGCAAGTATGTGAGAGGCTTCCACCTTTATCCCTGAAGAAATATGTCATCGCTGGTGTATTTTCGTAAAATATTTAGAATTAACGCGGCGTCAAAATGATTAACGCGTGGGCCAAGAATGAGGAAATGAGGCGCTATAAGCGTCAGTATTTAGCGTAACAAATAAATGAATGTGTCCGAACTTGCATGTCGGGTCCTTGCATGCGTGTTGTTGACCGCAGTGAGTTATAATGTTATATAGAAAGATGCTGTTACCTTTCTTCTAGATTTTTTCCGTAGTACCCTCCTATGGCATCCTGTATAAAATATTAAGACAGGGAGTGATGCTATTCAAGATCGATTAGTTATATATTTATTTATGTTTCACATCATGGAAGTAGCAAACGAGCATTAAGCCGACTTGACGGTAAGTCGCTACTACCACCCATGGACATTTGTAATCAATCCCAGATAGGATTGGCCACAGATGCATTGCTACCTTTGAGGACTAAGTTGGAACGGCTCGAAAAGTATAATTCCATATGCACATCAATATTGAGCATAATTAAATTTCTCCCATTTCCATTCCAATTTCTCCCATAAATAAATTATAACTTTGTAACACAATAGTAGATATAGTAGATATTTGATATAATCCGTCATAACGTTGACTAATACGCAACCCTATATGCCATAAAACAACTCAAGAAGAATACAACGCGATAGATGACAAATCGTGGCATGAATTTCGCTGGCTGTCGGATGTCCCTCGTTCGTCATTGTCAAAATGTGCCACAAAAGGCAAGCAGGTTTTTTGCACAAAGTTAATTCGTTGCTCATAAATTTTACTCAAAGCCGAGTACAAAATTTAATACATAGCATGACACGATATTGTCCTGAAATATTTCAGTCGTGTTTTAATCCCGATATGTACACAGATTTGCCTACCTGCTCTACATTCGAGGTTGGGAACTCAAATATTAATGGTTCGCATTTATTAAAATGGTGAGAGCAAATGTGAAAGTTATCAGAATCAATTAATTTAGATATTTATTTCATAATATGTTTTACTTTTAATAATAGTATGAATATTTTTGTTGATAGAGTGAACAGGGTTTAGAGCATATCACGCTGGTTAAGGGCGAATTGTTGTAGTTAACATATTAAAACTTTTTCAAAGTAATCTAATAAACGATAAGAACTAATTTCCAATAATATACATAACTGCGAAAGATTTGGTCATTAAAGATAGTTAAAATTCATACCAAGTAGACCATTACTATCAAACTCTCTTGCTATTATATGACACTTTATCATAATTTTAACTTAAAATTGTGGTATTAAAGTCCAAGTTATTCGTTTAACCCAAATTATTATTCTATTTAAAAAAAATTATACTTCATAGAACCATTCCTTAGGCAATATGTAAAGTCTATAGTTAGTAAATTTTGTTGATAATAGCTCATTGTGTTCAATGTTTCAAAAAGCAAAAGGCAACTTGCTTATTAAACTGTATATATTCTATGAAAGTTGCCAGGCATCACACGTACGAATCGAAGTTCCGATAGATATACTCACACACTTTGACCTGTATAAGACGAGGGAATAAATTTTTGATTACGGTCTCAGCTTCATTGGTATTCTTCGGAGGGGCTACCGATACGACCTTCGGGCCGGTCTGCACTTAGCGGTAATTTACAGTTTAATTACTGGCTCGCTGTGGGTCGGCCTGGGGCGCCGCCAACGCCAAATTTATGCGGCAGCTGCAAGATAACAAACGATTTTTAATCATATTCCCAATTTGTTAAGCAGATTTCTCGAAAACCTCAATAGGGTTGGGGATATCTGGGAAACTTTGATGTTCTTCAAGATCTAGATCTTCCCCGAAAACCAAAAGTTATGAAGGATGTAACAGGGTCACGCGTTGGCGTAAAGTATTTTATCCGATAATCCTACGTCCTACCTAAACAATATCCACTATTTGAAAAATACTGATATCTAAAGTTGTTTTTGCGATACCTACCTATAGATAAATTATTAATACGAAAAATACGGTATTTTTTAAATATTTAGGACAGTCTTATGCCGTTGCATACAACAGAAAAAAAACTACCATAATTAAGTGAAAAAAAAAAAACTTTAATTTCATATCAAATTGTACCGCAAAGACAAAGTTGTTTAAATGCAAAAAACCTGCCTCTCCCAACCTTGTCCTCGAAACTTTTTTAATATTCCTCTATTTCACCTCTTCAGTCGTTAGCCAAATCGCATACGCCACCGCAATTTTTCCAACTTCTTTTAAAAAAGTCTCAGTTCTCAAAGTCGGTGCTAACGAATGAAAATCGTTTATTTTGAAAGATCCGACCTCCGTAAATGACGATTTCTAAATCTAATAACTAGTGTATAAAATATTTTTATACATTGACCTATATTTTTATATTTTACAGCAAATCCCACAACTACAGCATACAATACATATTATAGCTATTAAGTGATGCCATACAAAAAACTTCATATTGGTTGTGATTGAACGCTTCGTAGTTCAACATAAAACTGCCATACAATTTTTGAATCATTACAGTTATATAGGCTGCTATGTTGTTGTTTGAGGAAATGGTTCTAATACTCAGAACAGTATTTCATACGAATTGAGTATAGAAAGCTTTAATAATTTATTTATCAAACATAAAACAAACGATATTTTTAAATTCTTCTAATAACTTTACCTTACTTACTTTAAGGCTAGTTTAACCTACATCTGTCATACTAGTCCAGCAATTTAGAGTTAAACGAGGTTAGAGGATTGCATTACGAGCCTTGGATTAAACCTAAAGTTTAGTATTCAGTGCTAGCTTAGCAATTAGTCAGGCTAAGCTTTACTCGCCGGCTCTAAAATTTTAGATACTGCTTAAAATTAAATCAATTACACTACACGTTTATATTTATTGTTTAAATAGTTATTATTACTGAAACAACTCTAAAAGCATGTTAATAACGAATCGACTTTGTTTTTTATTGTGCTTTTAACATTCAGTGCGAATTGGAAGAAACTGCAGGATTGACTTAGAGGCGAGAGGAGACGAGCTTCCTAGCTCTGCTTAACGACACTCAATTTTAAGGAAATCGACCATTTCCAATAAAAAATCTGAAAAAAGTGTATGAGTATAATAAAAAATAAATCAAACAATTTTTTTAACATCAAAATTAACATGCACGTCATATAGGCATGTAGGCCAAACATCTTAACTACGTAACGTTAAACTGCTTAATTTACTTGGTTATTTCTCAAGAAATTTCTTGACAACTTACTGCTTTGCCTCACGGAGAGCCAATTAAAATACACCCAGTCCCTGGAGCTACCTTGCTCCACTTTTTACACAGGCTACTTTAATTTACGTGTGTTCATGAAACATCCACCTGAAAATCCACTAATTTACATGTCTACGAGCTATGCAAAAGTTGGGTTCACCTTTTTAAAGGACTTCGTTCACTGATTGCGTAAAGCGATAAACAAGAAAAATAGTGTCGCTAGCGTTCAGATGTTTACAAATAAATCGATCAACCACATAACGAATAATTATTTTTTTGAGCAAAAATTCGAATAGAAAAATGAAATTCACTACAAAGATTAAAATAAAACGTAATTCAATCTGCTGAATTTGTGTGAGTCAACCGTGAGAAATGACCTAACTGATCTGGTTCAATACGTGACAGATCAGTAAAGCCTCAACACTAAATTAAACCAACATGTATAAAAGATGATTTGCTTATTTTATCGCGTAGGTTTAGTCAATGGTAGAACAAGTTGATACAACTACGCTCTCGGACGCTTAATTATTCCTATGTAAATGAGTGAAATATTAACGTAAAGAATATTTGAGAGGAAAATATGCTTACAACTTTCCGCTTTTTGTATGAACGTAAAGATAAGTGCAGTTTGAAATTAAGTAAGAGTTATTTACTCACTTCTTTGCTTCTAATTCTGTACTTACATAAATGCATTTTACGTTATATAATTTTCGCTTTATTACTTTAACATACTATAATAGTGTTAATCAGTGTTGTATTCTGGTTTATGTGGTTAAGGCACACTTATTTGAGACTAATTGATTTAGACCTTTAGATTTACTTACTTAGATTACTTGGACCATGAGACCTTGGAGGCTTGAGATATCCGTGAATGACTTCAATTTAATCATAAATAATAAACCGATATCAGAAACCATAGATTATATTGACTACAAACTAAAATAGATACATCAGTAGTATAAAGTAACGTCTTTGAGAAAAAAACAATCAAATGAACTATGACTCGCCATTCAAACAGAGCGATGTTGTTTAAATCTAGTAAAAACACCGTAAAATCTAGGACTGTTCACTGTTCTCGTTCTATTTCCCGGAACAGTTCGGTCTAGACGTTTTATTGCCACATCTCCGTGTTTTACTTCAAAACTAAAAATAAACGAGCATGAGTTTCTAGTCCTGTAAAGCCAACTTGTAAACCGTGCAAAACTCAGCGCTATGGTGGCTTAGTGGTGTAATGTTAATTTCAGCAATATTGCTGATTGAGATGTGTAAAGTACTAGCTTTTGCCCGCGGCTCCACACGCGTTAAATTACGTATAAACCTTCCTATTGAATTACTCTGATAAAAAAACCGCATCAAAATCCGTTGCGTAGTTTTAAGATCTTAGCATACATAGGATAAAACAACGTAAAGCCACTTTGTTTTATACTATATACGTGTAGTGACCAGATACATATGTACCTAAGAATTGGTAGTCATGCATTTTAAAAGTTAAATGTTTTTATTCGAGAGTCAAAAAATATTTAAAAATCCCGCGTAAGATCGGGTTGAAAAGCGTCCGAAATCGCGACTAACGTAACTCAATATAGCCTAGACCTGACTCTTCCCTGACCTAAGAAGACTTCGCATTCTCACAGCAGACTCATAGTTAATGATGTAGCTTTACTGTTTAGAAGTCTCGAGAAAATTAAATGAGGAAAGGCGTTATTGGCCTTGCAGCGTGTGACGTTGAAGGATCGTCGCCAATAAGTCTCGTTTCGCATTCCACGCGATTGTCCCGTCCGTCAATGTCGGGTCCAACCTCCGTTCAACCAATAACGTCGCATCCGACTGCGACGACTCACCACATTAACCATCCCAACCTTAGGCAGGTATCACACTAGCGATTTTTCAGCGTAGGCGTTGTTTGACGTAAGCGATATAGGCGGGATATCGCGGCAATATCGCTGATACACGTTGAATGCAATAATATCGCGGTGATAATGCCACACAATCATTTCTTTATCGTTTTTTATTTTATGTTGGGGCGTCATTTATTCCATAATTTTCGTCTGAAGATAGCCTCAAAAATCACAATTCTTAAATATTAGCCCGAATCATATTATTCAACAAAATTCTAATATGTTATATCCGACTTTACTAAATAACGCCCATACTGCGACTGTTTTTTTGTCGTTGCGATTAAGAAATCGAATAGTCGTGACAAAGCAGCTAAGACGTCGCGACGGTGCAGTTGCAACATCGACCGCGTCTGAAACACTTGTGTAATAGGTCTCTTAACTCCTATTTTCTCTGCATTTTAACTTTCAAGTTGATTTATCACGTGTCATGTAGCGCGTAAGTGCTACGTACTGCTACGGTATTAGTCTACGACGTAGATGCAAAGAAAACAGGAAGCCAATTGTGCCATCCATTATTCATGGCGGTTTTAGCGTTATTGTTGTTTTTTCCTCATACCTTCAGTGTAATATCTTTACTCTCTTCCACTCATTTACATACCTCTTTGTGTTTGGATAATGACCGCGGTTAATAAACGAAACATCGTAGCAAACTGTATAATTCCTTTGTTATAAGAGTTCTACGAAACATGAACCTACGTATTGTCTTCATCGACCAAACAGTCTACAAATAAATTATTGATTGATTCTGAGGAACAGTTTTAGAATTGTAAAGGTTACGCCTAATATTAACTTTGTGCTACATCTATTTATACTCTATACCACTTTAGCTTTCAGACCGTAACTTGTTTATACATTTTCGTAAACAATATATTTTGAATATTCTGAAATGAACCTTAAAATAACCCATAACACATTATGATATAAAGTAGTCATTCATAATCCGACACATACATACAATAAAAATAAAAATAAGTATACAAAATGTACTACTAATAATGAACAATTTTATTATACAATTCACAATATAATCCGACTCTCACTTCGCCGGTATCTTGAACAATTGTCTTTGTTCTATTTCCAGACAAAGGCATAACCACAAGTAGACAAAACGTTAATCCTAAAAGGTCTCCGTAAAGCCCATTCTCCCGAGATATAAATTTACGACTGCAGATAGACAATTAAAATAGAAATTGACCTTTTCGCCGCATGGGGGCAGTATTATCTACGTAATGCATGTTCGCTCGAGTTGACAAAATCCGGCGGTTGTGAGCACACTCATGGATGGGTCGCAGAAGGGCTTAATTTGGTAGCCAGATAATGGTCTGAAAATAGATAACGAAAGTCGTAATTCTGTCTGATTTATTTTGATATTTACTAGCTTTCGTTCGCGGCTCTGCGTGGACGTGACAACATGGATGAGTGAAATAAATTGCCATAATATTATACAGAGTTAACAAATCCTTAAAATAAAACCTTTAAATAAAACCTTGAAATAAAAACTTGGAAATAACAAATTTTATAGTGACTGATAAAACGTAGTCATTAGTCAAAATTGGTGGATTTGATTTTGTATTAAAGCAATACAAACATTTTATATCCAGATTTGCCTTATCTAACAAAATAAAATCGATAAGTCTCTAAAGATAAAAAGATAATAAAGCTGTATAGGCATCAGTCACTTTTCATAATAAAAATAGAGTTAATATAATCTATCGACAATTTATATTATCAGCTTAAAAGTAAAATAAATTCTACTTTAATAATATACTGGATGAAACCTCTCGAACCTACGCAGAATGATTGTAATGCCTAAGTTGGAATGAAAAAAGTTTTCCACGAAAAAGTAATATCAATCCAATAGACAAATTTTATAGAACAAAATAAAATATATGAGCACAAAATAAACCAAGGTTTGTTTTGTTGTGGATTTCAATCTTTTTACAGCTTTTTAGCTTTTAAGATTTAATATATTTTATACATTGAAATACTGGTTTTATTATTAATATATTCTGCCTACTACTAACTCCTAAATATAATAGAAAAGGTATTTTTGTTCATTGTCCAATCTTTAAAGCACCAACAATTGTTTTATCTCTGTATAATATATTATATTCTATTTTTATCTCTTATTACTTCAGCTATTTTTATTTTACCCTTTCATACCAATTCTACTAATATTATCATTTTCATTCAAACATACCACTTTTACTACTATTTAGATTCGTAAAACTAATTGAAACTTTTTCTTTTAAGGTCAAAAATGTCGCCGACAAGCGTAACACCCGTGTGGCGAAAATATAAAAAAATATCAGTGCCCCTTGACCCAGTGGAAAAGAAACACCAAGCGTGAAATCTACAGCGCCATTTAAAACGCAAAGCTTGTAATTTATGTTTGCACAAACATGAATTTTTTGTACCTTAATTTATTTGTAGCACAATATTGCCTACCACTTTCGCTAACCTTATTTCATTTGTGAAAACAAACTTGGTGGCAATTAAAGCTTATATATTTTTTCAAGTGTGTTCACAGTGTAGAGTAGTGGTTGGATGCATTGCTAAAAACAAAACCTTTATTAACAACATTCATTACACAGTTCTGGCAACATGCTTGTGCGTGGTTTGGGAGCTATCTTAAACACAGATTCCTTTTTATACGATACTAGGAGCATTTTAAATTAGAATTTTATACAAATACTTGTATGTAAAATTGTTATTTTTGTGATTTTAAAACACCTATACAATTCCTTGTTAAAAACCTCAGTGATTATTCATTTTGAAATCATTGGTGATTATATTATTTTAAGTTTACCAGTAGCTTAATCCCTCAGACTGTTATAGTGATACAAAAAGACCCATTCTTAAAATTCTGTTTCCTTGGATTTTTACAAAACCAAAACTCTATCTTCTATGTAGCCGTGTTCACAAAAATGGCTTATAATACACAAATATAAGTGAAATAGTGAAACATAAACACTTTGAAAAGCAATTCCTAAATCTGCACTGCATTGCAGTTGGACTGTTTCGAGTTAATGCAGCAATTCTCATTGTCGCGTAAGAAACAATGATGCCACGGTAATGTAACTGTGCAGGAAAAGCAATGGTTGGCGTTAGCATGCATAATGCGCTTGGACAAAGAGAGATTTATTCGTGCTCCGGACGCAGGGCGTTCCATCTCGGACGCCGGTGAGAGTGGATGGATCGTGCATAATTTAAAAGGTTGTACGGAATGTACGGGTTTGTTTCGTTGTAATCAGGTTTTTGGGAACAATTGCATTTGCCGTGGGTATTTGTTGTGCGGTTAAATAATTTTATAAAGGAATGAGATTTTCTGTTGCGATAATATTAATGATATTTTTTTATTTTAATCATGACATGAATGGTTTAAAAACTGGATTAATAGTCTCTATTCCTCCTATTCTATTCTAACCTAACCTTATTGATTAATTCATTCATTTATTTGTCAATCATTCTTAACTCCCAACTGAATTCAATTCTGCAGCACATAATTTTTTCACAAAAGAAAGTAAAGATAAAACATTAATACTTATTTCCGTATTATATTTTTAATTTGGTTTTCATAACGCCAATATTCCTGGTTAAGTGAAACATGTTTTATTTCGCAATATAAACATGTGAGATCTAATTTTCTAAGAGCCAAAATGTAATTGTTGTCATTTATACTGATTCCCCGAAGCTTAAACTTAAGTGACTCGCGGGGAAACACTACGACAGTCTTAGAGTGGTGGGAGCGATTTACCTGTGGTTAGCTTCGAGAGCCTTGTACTGCACTACGTCTCTGTTCAACACAGTTTTAGCATTAGGGAAGCAACTTCTCAGTACAAAGTACTGGATTTTAATGGAGCTTAACTTGACTCTACTATTAATTGCCCTATTTGTGAACTAAACGCCGGATTAGCCCGTTACAGAATAGTTTTCATAATATGAATATGTAATGCTTTTAAGTCCTTTGGTTTGTTAAATAATTGTTATTTAGTTATTACAATTTTACGTTATCCATGAAAGCTTATAGTAAAATTAATAAATGTTTCTTTTCATTATTTTTCGAATAATAATGCAATGTAACAATTTTTACAATACTGGTTGAGCATGTATACTAATCTATGTATATCTATACTAATAAATAAAATTCAAGTGTCTGTTTGTTATTTCAAAATGATTGTATGTATACACTATACCTTTAACAAAAAAATGTAATTTAATTTCTTTAATAATTTATTTCTTCGGGTGAAACCGCGGGGATCAGGTAATCTGTTAATAAATAAAGAGATAAACCTGCGAATTTCACGTAATCTCTAAACTAAACAACGTTACTTTATAAAAGAACGCGACAGCCTTCAACTGAATTGCAAAAAATATTTTAAATCCCCTAGAATATTACAAGGAA
>DWPV01003003.1:0-16042 GCA_018251915.1 Urbanus proteus proteus
TCTACCAATTCGCACTTGGCCCGCGCGGTGGACTAAGGCCTAAAATCCCTCTCACTGAGAGGAGACCCGTGCCCAGCAGTGGGACATAATGGGTTGATGACGATGCGAAGGTTTGTCCGTTTCAAAAGTTTGCTGCTAAAGCAGACGAGCAAGGAATATTATTAGGGGAAGCGAATGGTTAAATTTATCATTATTATTTAAACGGTATCTATACAAAGTACCTATGCTGTACCGTGCAAATAAATGAAGTAATCCTTACCAATACTCGTTTTATTTATAATGTGATACGTCTTGTCTAGATGATTTCTCTAGACACTCGCAATAGTACGACCGCCGATGTTCGGCTCCCTGATGCGAATCCCTAAAGAGACATTAAATTTTCTTAAAATATCTTCTAAAATATAAATCTTTTGTTTTTCATTCAAAAAGTAAAATCGTAAAGCAAATCCAAAATTATTAAAATAATTAAAGTGAATAATCCGAGGGTCTGTAACATTTGGTTTAAGTGTCTTTCTATTTTTGATCGAATTTCAACATTTTTTCTATAGTTGGCAATAAAATGTCTTGATCTAATAAGATCAGACGGAAACATTATTTTATTCTAAGACTCACGTTTGTAGTTCCTACCGTATGACGCATGAAGCGAACGTTTCATGGCCCTCGAGTAAGCGCTTCATATGCTTAACTCTCTCGTTGTAAGATAATAATAGATTTACACTCAGAAACTAAAGGATTTGTTATTTTCCACTGCACTTCAATAAAATCGTATGGGAATTTGCATATTATTGTTTTTTAATTTAAAAAAAAATCATTTTTCTGTACGTAAAAGTAGAGTTTAGAAACGTTTGAAAATGTTCCTACTTTATGAAATGAACACATACATTTTACAGACACTTTACAGGGCATATAATTTTAGCTTTAAAATGCCAAAACAGAATTTTTTTCGTTATTTTGACTTTTTAGTATCCCAATCTAAAAAATCAAGACACCAAAATCTAGATTCTCCATGAAGTGCCGCGTTAGGCTATAAAGCTATGAGGCTACGGTATAAATATTCAGCGTATCGCCGGCCCCTCGCTCTCAAACGGGGCTCGTCACGCGACCCCTGCCTCATTGTAAGAAGTTATTCTACTTTAAATACCCCTCGTATAAGCGATCGATGCGTTTCTGCAGATTAAAGTCTACGACGCCCCGTAAACTGTGTTGAAATGAAAAACGACTTCGGTGTGAACGAAACATGCACCGCTTTGTGAACTTTGTTGGGTGTAATTTGATTTACTGGAATTTGTATGAAATGTTTTTGATGTTGTTTTAGCATTGTTTTTTCATTAAAGAGATATTTATAGTGATTTATAGTGATATTAACTAAGTTGTACTGGTGGGTAAATATGTTGTTTTATAATAAAGAAATAATAATTATTTATAAGACATACATAAGTTTAACTTCGGACTGCCTAGTAAAACGGCTTATTTACATCATCTGCTATTAATTAGCCACTGTATTTCATACAAACCTACCGAAATAATCAAATTAGCTCAATAATATTATGACAGTTCTTTTTAAACTCAGTTTGCCAGATACACACTCGCAACAAGTTACTATTGCCGCATGAACGGAGTCATAATTATATGATAAGGAAAGTTTGCAAGAGGGCCGACCCATTAAAATATGCTATAGGCGTATCGCGGCCTACTAAACAAAGTTATCCTCTAAAGTTTAAGTTCCGCAGATAAGGAGAGACGTAAAAGGCTATTTTAAAATATCTTATTAGTACCTAACAAATTTGTGAACGATCGGCGTGATTCGACAACTTTGCGCCAAAGTTGTTTGTAAGTTTGAGAAGTTGCCAGCCGTGTTTCCAAACCTTATCGCCCGTAGAAGTAACAAGCCGAGATAAATGAAGTTGGGTTGTTCTTAATTTAATGGGTGGTCGGAAGTTTGCGGACGTGATCGGAAGAGCCCCTCGCCGACCAGTTATTGCCAATTATCAGATAGATCCGGTCATCATCGATATAAAATTTTATAAGTTCGTTCCTCACGCTTAAGTTGGTTGCTTTCGCTTAAAAACATTTCTTATACTACAGCTTGTTAAAAACTTAAAGTCGATAATATAGCTGTAGTACCTATAGTGATTCGACACTGTCAGAAATACAGTCAAAGTGTAAGCGCTGCTGTGTTCTGGTTTGAAAGGTGTTAAGGCATACTTATCCGTAGCGTTCTAACTTAGTAGTGGCAACGCATCTGTGGGCGACCTCGGGTAGGACTCTAAGAAAGGACTCAAATCTTACCTGGAGTCGAACACAGATGTCCATAGCAGCAGTGGCCACTTACATTACCTTTGATTGCTCACTTACTACAATTTTATAGAAGAAGGAAATCTCTTGCTTTCTACAGACTAAAAATTCAAAATCTATTCAAACAAAGGGGAATTGAGTCACGTACTGAACGTCAGTTCGTAGTATGACAGCGGAGTCCGTTCCGTTCAGCTTCGAACTAACTCGAATCGACAGACTTTGGCGAGCAACCGAACAGGAAAAGTCTGATTTATTCTTTTTTATTGCCCTGCCTAAATAGTGCAAGGATTGGTGCAAAATTATTCATTTACGGATAAACATAGCTAGGTGATATGAACTCGTTATTATAAAAATGTTTTAACAATAAAATGTTAATACATAACACAATATACTCAATAAAAGAATTTATTAAATTTGTTTTTATAAATATTATGCAGCTAAACTGCCGTAGGTACATTTGATAATACATTCGATAGATTAATACATGAAAATAACTAAACTGATCAATATTGACTAGTTATAAGATAAATAAAGATTCTAAAAGGAATGAGAACTAGGTTATTGGCTTTATACATTTATTGAAGGGATAAGTCATAGCGCAATTGAGATATGTGAAGGAAGCTTATTCCAGAATTGGAACGTTCAAAAGGAAATCTGTGGTTTACGCCCACAAAACTGAAATGAATTCAGCTTTTATTCCATAGTCTTTATACGTATTTTTAGCCTTATTATTTGGACTTCTGTATTGACGTGAGGCAGTAACGTCAGAAAAACATGTTAATAATCCTTCACAGAGCACGTTCATATGTGAATGAATGAATTAATGTGAATAGATTTCGCTACATTTCCTTTCAGGACGAGGAAAAGTATTTTCTATGTAATGTAACTCATTAGTGGTTAGTTGCTGAAGGGGCTATACTTTTTCGCATTTTGAAAAATACAGTGCAGCTTGTAAAGCGTGTACACTGGCTTGTTGATGCAACTAACGAGTGCTAATTAGTCGTGTGGAAGAACTCCGTTGCTTTTTGTGGGAACGGGTATTCCGCTTCCTTTAGTTACTCTTAATGCTTCCCGCGGGAATCTGGTTGAAAGAGAAAAGCTGTATAAGACCCAAGACCTGTGCTATCTGTGTGCTTCTTTTTGAAAAAAGACGTGCCTGTTGGCGTTACTTTCGACGCGAATTGAGCTCTCGAATCCCTAACGGAGCAATATATTAGTCTCGGGACAGAGTATTAAATGTCTATTGTTAGTTTTATTGCTAGTTTGGGAACAAAATAAATGTTGTGTTCAAAATGTTACTTTTTGATGTCATGCTTTTAGCACTAATTCGTTAATTTGTCATCTGTTAAATGTTAAATGTAAACTTTGTTAAATGTATCTTGGGTTGAGATTAATTTATTGGTAATGCTGCAGTAATTGGAAACTTCATTAATACCATTTACTATTTATACTGCTTCTATAAATACCATTACTATTTATTAATACCACTTACTATTTACGCTGCTTATTTATTCTGCTTTAATAGGAAACTTTGGGATTGAATACGAATCGAATATTTCTGTACTAATATCACATATAATTATGTATAGTGCAACTTCGGGTTTATTTTGAATTGCATTGAATTATTACCTTTATGTAATGTATTTATTTTATTTATATGGCTTTGAAAATTTTGTAAGAACACTAAAATATTTTGCTGCATACTTTAGGAAAATTGTCATAGAATATCTTTACGCTCTTAGTAACGAACAAATACGAGTATTATTGCAATTATTTATTATTATTTGTAAGACTGATTAATTAACTCCGTGTGTCATGTATAAGCTCTAAACAGTCAGTATAAGAGCCGGCTTCACTTGACGCCGCTAAGCCGGCTTAGGCTTCGCTGCTACAATCCACGGTACTGGTACATGCTTACTATTACAACAGTACCATACCACTGAATACGACAAATTTGTATTAAAATACAACTTAAATATGTTGCTACGTCGTGTTAATTATACACAGAAATATTTGTTACATCTAATATTTTTTAAGAATTTATTAAAATAAGTAATAATAAGTAGTAATAAGTAATAACTTTGCATCGTAAAATAAGTTTTACACTTATTTTAAACATTGTTTAAAATAGGTTTTACTGCACGATGCAAATGAACTTTATTTGCTGCTTTTTCGTACAGGAATTGTAAACTATTTCTCTTAATTAAAAGCAATTTGTAAATTACTTTATTTAGTTACAAGTATTGCAAAGGTGGTAGTATCACGAAACAGTAGATGGACTCCTTAGGTTTTACTTCAGGTAAGGTCCTATGTAAATATAAAATACTAGTTTATACCCGCGGCTTCGCTCGCGCTAATGTGTACATAAACATTAGCATTTCAAACCTTAATAATAAAGTAGCTAGGATTTTATGCTTTACTTTCAATGCAAATGAAATTAATTCATATTAAGACGCCATAGTTACAAAATAGGAAGGTTGTTGGTATAAAAGTTATTTTTGTATCGCAAGGGAGTAGTATATTTTTTCGGGATGCAAGGTACCTACTCTATGTCCCTTTTTGGTCCCCTGGCAATGTGTGAGCAAAATTTCATAACGATCGGTTAAGTGGCTAAAACGTAAAGACGTTAAAATAATTAGAGAAACAAACAAATAAACGGACAGTCGCATTTATATTAATAAGGATATCCATAAGCGATGAAAAGACATCTTCTATATACTTTAATGGATAGGACATACTTGCTCTGCGGTAGTTGCTTTATACAGAAAATACAAAATACATATTTTATTGCAATAATGAACTATACATGGCTGGTATAAGCACTAAGCGGCCAGTTTAAGTGAGCTGGGCTCGCTTGACGCAGCTAAGCCGGCTTAGATCCGGCTTTCGTGTTACGACAATCAACTGGAACTATTGTATGTACAACAACTGTAATTAATTCCAGATTTTTATGATACTTTTAAAACGTGTCAAACTTTATATTAAACAATGAAAATTATAATGGACGCTACTACTGCCGAATCATTGTTCAATAGAGTGTTGTAAGTGATGGTGGTAGGTGTGGTAAGGTAACGGAGACATGCTCATTTGAGGCGTTTCATTTTGGCACTGACGTTTTAACATCTGTAGCCGACCGTGATCTTATCTGGGGTATTTATAGATGTGAATGGGCGGCAGTGGCCACTTATTACTCAGATGGGTTGCATGCTCGTGTGCTACTTCAATTTTATAAAAAAGTGTCATAAGTAGAATTAAATTTTATTCAGCTTTTATTAATAGCATAATTTTATTATAATTGTTAATAAAGTGTTACATTAGCTTTTTAAGCACAGTTGTAGAAGCTTGCTTAAAAATATTAGGTAGGTACCTACTTTGTTATATTCCCTCTATCAAAAAAAAACGATTCTCGGCATACTTTGCCTTTTTTTTGGTAATTGAGCATGAAATAACTTACTTTGTAGCTTTTGTGAGCCGTATATTTATGATACATTAGATTTAAAATGCGGACCACTAAAACCTGCAGTCAATTTTGTGAAATTTACAAACTTATGTTTCTGTGTAACTGAAATACATAATAAATATTTATGGATGTACATTATAATAATATTTCCTTCAAATTAATCCCACGGCTTTGTTAGATACAGTTTTTACTGTCAATAACAATTATGTCGTACTTTGTAAAAATTTTACAGTGTTATTTAGTAGTAATTGTTATTTAGTATTATACAAAATTGATGTGTGACGCTTGGAGTGGGACAAAGCGTCATTCAATTAGCGAATAGCTTTTGTTTGGGGTTCCAAAACTTCCGGTTTACGAATTGGCCACTAATCCGTATTAAAGTAACTCAATAGAGTTGGTAAGCTCGGATCTTTCCTCATTTACGAATAAATTAAGAAGTAGCAGTAGTTTTTTTTACTATACAAGGAACTAATGAGTTTACTATAGTTAGTAACCATCTCTACCCTAGTACATTTGAATTCAATCCTAGAATAGATTTGTGTAGGTTCCACTTGATGTCTATTACGTAATATTATATATAGGTGTGCTTAATACGTCTAAGGTCAAAGTTGGAACACTTTGTATGATTATCCTTTACCGCACCTTTCAAAATAGTACTCAGCAGTATTTAACATACGTAGTTGTTAGAAGCAGAAATAGATATTTCGGTGATACCTTCAGTGTCAAAAATAATAATACTTTTAATTCAAGTACTAATATTACATTCATTTTTGTTACTGCTGGATATATTGGTAGGTCTCCCCTGTAGGACACTGACAATACCTACTCACTGTTGGAGTATTGTAGGTTGATATTACATAGGAATCGCTGCTAACAATCTACAAGATTTTGTCTCTTAGTCCTTTCCTATGATATCTACGGGAAGAAACGAAGTGGTGTTATTTAATTCCGAAACCACACGGCACATAATATTTATCAAACTTTTATGTAATCGAAGTAGCAAACGAGCATGCAGTTCATCTGATGGTAAATGGCCACGGCCGCCCATGGACATCTGTAATCAACTCCAGAAAAGATCACATTCCTATCTGAGATCGGCCACAGATGCGTTGCTACCCCTGAGGACTAAGTTAGAAGGCCTCGGATAAGTAAGTTTCTCTTACCACACCCTTTAAACCAGAACACAGTAGCGCTATTGCTGTTATAAGGCTAAAATAGATGTGGCAGTGGTGCCGCCGAAGTGGAACCATAAACATTTATTATAACATCGAACTTTAAAATAATACCAATAAAATATATTTTATACTTTCTATTTATTTAATGGTGTTTCTTCATAGTTAAGTGAAATTAAATCCCGTAGCTAGAACTCTAACTAGCAACAGTTCCGTATCGCTGACAAAGTTTCGCGGCGCAGTTTGTAAAAACTTTCACACCGTTAATAGAATTGACGTGTGACGCTTTGAGTGGGATTACAAAGCGTCATTCAATTAGCGGATAGCTTTTATTCCGCACTTGTGTGCAGTCTTTTTCAGTTTTACGTATACAATGTTATTGTACGGAAAATACGTCGCTAATAGGCGATTTTTTGTAATTACGAAATAGTAAACGAGCATGCAGTTTCAATGATAGTCAGTGGCCACTGCTGCCATGAGTATTTGTAAAAATCAAAAAAATGTGCTATAGATGCTTTGAATGAATCGGATAGGTAGGCCTTCCTTACCACACCCTTCAAACTAGGTAACGTAATGTTGTTATTAGGCAGAATAATGGTTGTTGCGGCGATGCGTTGGAGTTAAGCTATGAAGGTTCTTACGCCTTCATTGTAATAAATACAGATGACTTTTTTATAGATATTAAGACTTGAATTAGGGGAATCGCTTCAATAGTGTTAGTCATTCCGCAAAATTTTCTCATTACTATACTTTTTCGATTTATTTCATTGATTTTTGACGTAACAAATAAACAAACAAAACTATGTCACCAATTCCTCGTAGATTTGATGCATGAGACGCAAACTTTGTATATATACATAAAACGAAGTTCTCTAGTCTAAATCTTAGTTTGATTTCCGCTTGAACAATGTTGATATGGCGGGCCCGGTTCGGCTGTACGTCAACAGTTGCGCTGCAAACTTTCTAGTCGGTTTACATTTCGATGAATAAGCCTTTAAATATTTATATATTGTCGGCTAATCTTAATGTAATTCCCTTAATTCTCAGCTCCAGCAGCTTCGCGCTAAACATAGTCGCAAATTAGTGGTAGTCCTCCGAACTATATTTGCTGTACCCCCTTTTTTCACATATTATAACAAATGTCACGTTTGTATCACGGATATTTTTCTGCAAGTACCTAGTAAAGAATTTCCTTACTAGTTTCACAGTTTTGTCCTCAATTAATTTCATAGTCAGTAATAGCTCTTAATTTACCAGTAATATTAACAATGGTAATAGTTCGTTAAAGCAAAAAAAGTCTTTCAACTTTCTTAAGAACGAGTCTATTCAAAATAAGGTTAAATTCCATACAAAAACTTGAGTTCATTGTCGGTAACTTTGTTAAACTTTTGGCTTTCTTACGTTCTGAGAAGTTAGGCTAAAAGCGCACTAGGTCAGGCTAATTGGAAATAGGACAAATTAGCCTGCAGTGTTTCATTAGAGTCACGTGACAGTGTTAAGGGAATACGAGTGAACAGTTCATTTCCAACTTCGTAGATTCTGGTCTAATATAATTGATATTAGTGGCAGCCGTCAAAACAATTATATTCGTCTATAAACTGCTAATTGAAGGAGTCGGACTAGGAGAACTTGTAGTAGAGCCGATCATATTAAGTTTGTAAGACACTTATCATAGGGAAGGATCAATACGAGTGTGTGATAAATTGGCGTTCAGATAATATTAACTACAATAATATAATTGTAATATGAAGCATAATGACGATAAAAATAAAGAAATAGGCCGTTTTTCACACACACATATTTTTAGGTTCTACAGAAAACATAACTATAGACAGATTACGTTTCTGTTTAAATTCAATGTACTGATTATTTTAAAATGGGATAATGTGAATAATGCTACTTAAAAATAAGTAAATAAAGAAATCTATTTGTACACATCTATTGTGATCTATACCTAATTTAAAATTTGAGATTTTGTATTAAGATTATAAGCATAAGTGAAAGAAGGGCATATAATAATAACCTAACGATTTACCACTTTTTTCAATAGGGAGATAGCAAAAGAGCATGCCGTCCACCTGATGGTCAGTGGTCATTGCCGCCCATGGACATTTGTAATCAACCCCAGATAAGAAAAGAGTATTCTCTGAGCTTGGCCATAAATGCGTTGCTAGCCCTGAGTACTAAGTTGGAACGCTTCGGATAAGTTGTATTTCTCACGTCCTTAAAACCAGGATAAAACAGCGCTTTAGTTGCTGTTATAGGGTAGAAATAGGTGCGGTGGTGGTGCCCCTGGAAACGAACCACAAGAGATTCTACTACCTTCAAACTAACATCATTTAAGTAATAAACATAAGTTCTATGTAATGAACTAGGTATCTAATATAAATATGTACTAGGTATGTAATATAAATAAATTTGAAGTATCTGTTTTTGATTTAATACAAAATAACAACTTTTTGCTGAATGAATATGAAAGTACGAGTACACAATACTTGTAACAAAAATGTAATTATCTACCTGTCTGTTTGGCTGAAGTAATCTTCTAAATGGGTGGACCGATTTTAACGGGACTTTCACAGGATAATAGCTGAAGGTCTAAGGCGTAACATAGGCTACTTTTATTTTCCATAAAGCTAATACCGCGCGTTCCTCACGCACAAACGTCTTGCCACGTAAGCGCTGAGTATCACTTATGTTTAAATATGTATGCCTTTTTATTTCTTTAACGCGGGCGAAGCCGTGGGGATCAGCTAGTGTAAGCTAAAGTTAAATAATTATCGCGGTCACTCATGAATACTTTCACTAATCGTATATTCTAATAGATATGAATCCAACTTGAGGTCGTGCGAGCTAGTGCGATGCTGTCCCTGAGGACTAAGTTGGAATGCCTTCAAAATGTCTGGCTTACCACACTTAACTATTTAAAACATGTGCAATCCCATGTGCAATGATATCCCAGATTTCCTTTTACCCAATGGTTTTACCTGATTGCGAATTACGTCGTTGTTTTAAAATGTGTCAATCCTAGCTAATTTATTTTTAATCGGAGATTCAATATAGACTCAACTGTCACAACAAATTTGAAAAATAAATATTTTATTAGAACTAAATGAAACAAAAATGTATGAATACAACTATACATTTTTATTGCTATAGCTTATTATCTGTGGCAGCATACATTATTAATAAGGCTTTTGTTATGGTAATTTTGCACAAATTAATTTCAAAAATATATATTTACAGAAAATATTTTTTAAACATACACATAAATTCATCAAATTACTCTATTTTCTACGGCTTCGTTTACTTATGTTACTTGGTCATGACTCATTAAAGTCATAACTACCCACGTGTAAAAATAACAAATATTAGATGTATTTGTAAAATGATACAATAAAAAGATTAGGCCTTAAAAAGGAGTACATATAATTAAATTACATTATATTAATTGTAGGTTCTATCATATTTAATCATAGTGTCAAAGTTTCCACAAATTAATGTTTAAATGATACCTTAACTTCAACGCGCGAGACAAAGTCACACTTGACTTGTTTAGGTAATGAAATCACACGGGTGAAAAAGTTCGTAAACAGTTAATTACCCGTTCCCGGATATTCCGTTGATTCAATCGTTAGGATGTTTACATTAAAAACATCATTTATATTTCTTTTTCGGTTCGAGTTGCGTGAGCCTATTTACTCACGAGATCAAACAACAATTAAAAATAATTATTACGTGGTCCTCTTTTTATAATGTAAACAACGATTGATACGTCTATTTGTCAACGTACATCAAAGTTACATTTCAATGAAGTATTTACCTACCAACAATTTTCTACATATACATATATAAAGGTGGTAGAGCCCTTTGTGGTTCGACCCCATCGGACGAACCGCCACACCTAATTCTGCCTTCTAACAGCAGTGTTCAGCGCTGCGGCGTTCTGGTTTGTAGGAAGACATACTTATCAGTCTCACTTAGGGGTAGCAACACATCTGTGGCCAACCTCAGTGATCATATTTGAGGTTGATTACAGATGTACATGGGCGGTAGTGGCCACTTATCATCAGGTAACATGTTCGCTTGCTACTTTGTTAAAAATACAATATACATAAATATAAATGGGAGTGTGCATAGATCTTCATAGAATTTAAAATAACTTCATTGAAGTTTAAATAGCGTTTGGTCTTAGTGCGTTTAGTCGTCTTAAACGATATCTGCGGAGAGAGAAGTGGTGCTATTTATATTCGACATCATACGGCACCGTTAATTATTATCAGCTTTAATAGCATAATTTTTTTCGAAGGTCTGTAAGTACGCACTTGGCCAGCGTGGTCGGCAGTGGCCATGCAGAGTAAGCATGTTATTTTTGAATCACCAATTCATAATGATGAAAAATAATTATCTAAAAACAAGAATAAAGTGTGTATCGTACATAGCGCTTTTAAAAATACAATCATTAATGAAAAGTCATTAAGAAAATACAAACAAAAATATTGATGTGACGATTATAAATAGAAATTTTGTACGTATCCTCATCGGTTCTATGGTGTAATGGTAAGCACTCTGGACTTTGAATCCAGCGATCTGAGTTCGAATCTCGGTGGAACCTTGAACGTAAAGACATGATCGTTTATTGATTTTAGTATTTTTTGTTTTTATATATAATCATATTTTTAATCACTGTTTTCTCTCCTTATTTTACGATATCCAACATTATTTGAACAACTATCTTAAGCGAGAATCTTTTATTAAAATGAAAAGAAATATTAATAAATAGGTATTGTAAATCCAATAATACACATAGTTATATATTGTTAACAAATATATTTAATAAAGGTATTTGTTACTGAACGAATTCTTTTATAAAAAACACCAGCTTTAATGTAACATCATAGTGGAACTTACTCATTATATAAGCATTAAACGATATTGCATTGTAAAGTAAGAATTATATGTGTTTTAATAATAAATAAATTGAATTATTTATAACAATAATATTACATGAATATTTCCAAGTTTCATTTTTAAAATGTCATGCTGGTGTAGTCCAAAGTTCAATGTTCGAAATTACTGCAATTAAAATTATGTTTAACCTTATGAAAATAAAGAAATGTTTCCAAATAACGTCGTGTAGAAAAAATGGTTTTAATATTTTTATGGTAGGTTATATTATACTTTATATATATTACTTATAAGTTGTTGAGTACCATCCTTATTAAAAATATTAGAATACACTGATTTTAATTTGAGAGATTGAAATACGAAAAAATATGGACAAATTCAAACGTCATTCTTTCTAGTTAAAAAATGCGCTTTTGATTGCGTTCTTTGTTACTTGCTGACTGTAATAAGTAATGAATACTTTTACATAACACTTTACTACAGCGGACAGCTGGACTACAATCTACTTATTTAGCACTGGAATGTAAATACATTTCGATACAAAATAGTAGATTCCACAGATCTAAATTTCCTTTTAAATTAAGTCGAATATTTACATTCCACTTTATCTAATTTCTAATAACGTACAGTAGATTATAATGTAATAAATTATTATTGTATGAAGTTATTATAGTAATTTAAATGTAAGTAATTTATTAATGTAAACACCATTTATATTATTGCGATATTTGGTTATTTCAGAACAAATTGTAGTAAAAGAATCGATCGTTTTTTTTTAAATATTTTAGAGTACGTGTTTATTTTTTTTTAACACGACCAATAAGTAAGGCAATTTTCATTTAGATTAAGATTGCTTTTTACATTATTACATATAGATTTTTCTTTCCACGTAATGTTATTATAGTTAACTTAAAAAAGAGCAGGCTTTTAATAAATTATTCTCATACTTATTATTAAATGTGGCAGTATTTGTATGAACCGAATAAGGATTATTTTAAGTTACCGGAACATAATACTTGTGAGTATCACAAAACTAAAACTTCTTTCTTCTTTTCCCTACAGGGCACTTTATCATAACAAAAACGCCCAAGTGGAGCCGTAAATGTTACTACCGTTTTACAAGAGTTTTTATGCTTACATTTGTTTTGATAAATGAGACTCAATTACGGATTTAATAGAAGGATTTATTTTGTAGAAAACATTTCATAAAAGTTTGTAACCAAGATTACATTCGCATTTCTTTTATAAAATATAGTTGTCCGATACATTTTGTTCTCCTATTGTTTTAGTTAATATGCGTTCAATGATAATTGTTAAGATAATTGTATGTTTTTTGAATGAGTGCTGACGTAAATACTAAAATGGAAAATAAAAATAACTACATATTTATGGCTACAAGTTGTTTTCCTTGCAAAATAAAAACCGTTTTGTAGTGAAGTAATAGTGGAAGTACTTACCTACAGTGTCCTTAAAACAAATTACAACGTGGAAGACAAGTCCAAAGTGTATATAGAACAAAAGTTTTCCCAACAACATTATTCAATAATTCACATTGCACCCCACCGGTGTAAATAATCACTATTTATAACAGTATAAATATCATATTGTAACGGTGTTCGTTCTCGTAGCGGCCGAAGTTCGTAGCGCGTAGCACCGTAGCAGCGCTACGTGTTGCTTTCTACGATCCTGTAGCGTGACTAAAGCTCGACGCTCGAAGGTACACGGACTTACGTTCGCCAATTTTGCCGAGGGTGCACATGCGCTCGATTCCTTTCATAGATTTTAATATTACTTGGTACTTAAGTAGTTTAATTACAAATAGTACAGTCAAGTGTGTTTATAGATCTACATATATAATAGTAATTGTACTTAATTGCCACAGTATGTGCAATAGTTAAAAGACATTTTAATTGAACGTTGTCTAATTCTAGCGTACTACTGGATTTATAAATGAAACGGTATCTATTACATAATTTAAGTTATTTAATTAATCATGGTTTGTGTAATATTGATTCATATCATAATTAACTCATATGTAGCTAATAGCTGACAAGCGTGCAGTCAACTTGATAGGCAATCACGGAAGATGCAACTAACGCTCATGGCAAGATACTCCCTATAAGATAAGAGTAGTGTTTAACATAGCCCATACATGTTTTGTAAGACTAAGTTAGGAGCCACTCAAGATAAAAATGCGTACTAAGTTAAAATACCGCGTATATTGTTTCTCTGTTATAAAATACCCTATCTCTTCTAAATAAAAAGGCATTAGTTCCCACAATTACGTTAAGGTAGTAATAGGTTTTACGTAAAATAATTGGAGGCTTTAAAACTTTTAAGCATATCTTATAATATTTCAAACAAGTAATATTATTACAAACTATTTGATATTTACAATAAAGCAAAGCAATTTGCGTAAGACGTGAAATAATGGAGTTTGTTACTCAAATTATACCAATAGGTAGTACAATGTGTTGTTAATAATTTGCACGTTAGTTTGTAGAGCGGTCACGATTGTTGTTTGAAGAGTGCGCTTGGCAGCTGCCGTGTTCCAGAGTTGAGGATGTATCGGTCGACTGCGCTCGCTTTGCTTTGATGATTTCATGTACCTGCCATGTTCAGTTAGTTTTCAGCGGAGTAGTTTCTCTAGGACTCTGCTACATCAGCGTAATGATAATAATAATTGTTATATATGAAATGTACGCGTGTGTATATTATGTATTTCTCTATATGTGTATATTATTTTTTTCATTGCCGTATATTATCAAATATTCAGTATTTAGTAGTCTTATATTTCTTTGATCATATTTTTAATTCCATGTATAACTATTTAAAAAAATTAATTAAAGAATTTAAACATAAATACAATTTAAAGTATCTTGCAAATGATAATAATACGGGTAAATGCACCATGTTAGTGATTACTTTTTTGCTGGTTAGGATTGTGCTATGACTTGTCATATAATTCCTCAAAATATCTAAAATATTTTTCTTTTCTTATTTATATATTTTGTGTATTTGAAGAACAACATCATTATTATCGATTAAATTCTCGTAAATTACATGTTTGCCTCGTCAGGAATCGAACCCGGAACCCTGTATGACTACACCACTCGGGTCGCCAAAGCGCGCATAAAAATCAACCTTATTATTTAAAGGTCCTGTGATCTTGAAAATCTTAGCCAATTTTTTGGGAAGTAGCGTGTTTGTTTGTATTCATTTAGGTTTATCTTTTGTCTCGTGAAAACATCTAAGCCCTTTGTTTGTCGCGGTCCGGTGAGCCCAAGGCGTCTCTTATCAGCGGCTCATCCTTATATAATACTTCTACTATATTACGTTTCTACGAAGACGACCTTTACTGTAAAAGAATAAACAAAAAATATAATGAGGAACAACTTTTAAATCCACGGTACATCACAACAATTTCAAAGAAAAGAGAAATTGATACATCGCTTCATTTGTGTATTTACGCTACACTATTAGAAAAAAAAACAATTTATAGATGAATAAATTAAAAAACATACAATTAATAGGTATTTTTCCATTTAAAACTGCGTTTTAATCCATATCTGATTCCTATTTTACCAAGAAGTATTCGTAATCACTTTTTTTAAGTGATTCAGGAGAGTGAAGAAGTGAAGTGCATTTTTTGCACCCCACTACTGAGGTCTCCTTTCAAGATGAGAACTTAGAACTTATGTTCATTTCAAACTTAACACACTTTTGAAAATATCTTTAAATAATTTTGCGGTATGTAACTTTCTCCAATGATAATTAATTTCTAACACTGAACATGTTTATAATAACTTTAATAAAATAAAACTTGCTCACCTTACATGAAACTCGGACCCTACTAATCAAATTAAAATTTCGAACCATTTCGATTATTATAGCTGTATAGTATATTTGAAGTGTAATTTAAACCATATAATTCCATTTGTGAACACATATTTTAAAAATATAATACTAGTTTAACCAAAGTAAGTTTCAGTTTTATGTTACCCGCGTAGCTTTTAAACGCAAACTTGACAATTTTGGACAAAACTTGTTTCTGAAATGAGCGTGATAACATATGATTAAGCAACCTATTTGGTTGACAATTCCTGTTTCCACTATTTGATACTAGATGGCACTAAAAGTATTTCCGAGTCAGAATTAACTTTTGAAGAAATTTCAAGTTCCTTTTAAGTGTATTTAGAAACTAATA
>DWPV01003004.1:0-16041 GCA_018251915.1 Urbanus proteus proteus
GCAGGTTTCCTCACGATGTTTTCCTTCACCGTAACACTGCTGTTATAAGGCAGAAATAGATGTGGCGTTGTTGCTGCCGGAGTCGAACTACATAGAGCTACCACTTCAAACTCAAAGTAGTGTGACATCTTCCAATCCATGCTTAAGTGTGACTATCACACTTAATCTATAATCAAAATAAATCTCATTATTAAAGAAGCCCATCTTTGAAATAATAATTAATCAGTAATGAACCTTAAAAATATATAGGTACCTACCGACAATAGGTATTTTAACAAAATGTAGAGTCGACCCGCGTTTTACCAACGTATAACTTCTTTAATATTTATAGCTGTACTATATCGCACCTTCGAAGGGACAAGAGCATAAAACGCAAAATGACGAAATTGAGATAAATATTCCAAAGTGCATTTTAAACATCCCATTATCTGGTAGAACAAAGTCAGCCATTCAGTTCGGTTTCATTTCAGTATTAGATAGTACCTTTGTTAAATTCGTCCATTTTATTTTGTCAATATTGGCGCTACAGTAACTCAAATCTTTGTAAAAAAAATATATATAAACGGGGCCGTCTAACAGTACGTAATCTATGCAATGCAATAGCTTAAATAACGATTATTATAATATAAGTGACTATAAACTAAGTGAAATATAATTATAATAAACTAAAACTATAAATAAAATGGTTTCTTTTCCAAAGTTTGTATGAGAATCATTGTTTGTGATAAGACTGGCTCTTGTGTTTGTGGTTATTGTTTATTTAATTCTCCGTAGATATTAATTATTGGCATAATAAAACACCTAATCTTTGTAGTGAAAAATTGTAAAACATGCACTTGTGCCCTTGTCCCTCCGAAGATGCGACATGTGCCTAATTTTCTCGTCGCTATTACAGTTAATTTTAGATAAGTGACCAAGTGCCAAACACGGTCGTACAGTCGTTACGTCGTTAGTATTTGTCGTAGTAGAAAATTTAAACTGTCTTCTTTTTTATATTATCGAAGTTGGAAACATCTGATGGTAGGTGGCCACTGCCGCCCGAGGATATCTGTAGTCAACCCTAGACAAGATGAGGAGTAATAGAGAGTGGAAACTTAGTAATAAGGTTCTGTTTTTACCCTATGGGTATGGAACCCTAACTAAAAACAGTTTTAAGCAAAAGACACAAAAAGTATATTGGATTTACAAAGTAGGTATCGTCGCACCTATATAGTTATAAATTAAAAAAAAACTGTCAATTGACGCGAAAAGCGCGCGAAGCGGCAACATGGCCGCTGGCGGGGCGTTTTCGTTACAAAATCAAATATCAAATATTGATATTCTCTCCTCGATTTTGTATTCTGTTTGAGGTGGGAGATACTATTTGCAGTTCTGCTTGCGATTCGGATTACATCTGTCAATTCGCTGGCGTATTATTTTTGCGAATAAAACTATTAGCATAGACAAAATTCGGCGAATATCTTTTGGCGGGAACGACGTTTGAATGAATCGTTCCAAGATTCGAATGATTTGATTTTTTTATAAGGAATATATAAGGATGTTCTCAAAGTTTCGAATAGCATACGTCCTACCAGAATTTATTTTAATCTGATCTTTACTATTTATCCTTGTTGGAGTTTTCGGTAATCGAAGTGAAGGTAATATAGGTGCCTATACATTTTAAAATGTAACACACGATTCCTAAACTATAAAGTTAGATACAAAATACAAAATTGTACGAAAAAGGTAAAATAAAATTTAACAGTGCCAATAGATTTAAAATGCCCTGACATCTACCTACTGCATTGTACCTACAACTGAACCGACACATAGATTTGATAAAAAATAGGGTTCTGTACAAAAATATCTACCTATACATAAAATATAAACAGTTCATTTTACATGAAATAACAAGTGAAAATAAAAAAAAATCGATAATTTTAAGGGTTTATGAAACACTTCTTATTATGTTACATAAGTATTGACTATTTTAAGTTTGTTAAGTATTGATAAATTGTTCTTTAAACAATGGAAAGAAACGACGCCGTAGCTTAGGCGGACGTGAACTTCATTTTGATTCGGAGTTCTAATCCGTCAGCCTTTAAGATCCACTACCAGAAAAAGGCCTCTTTTAATGGGAGTTTTAGTCAATAGACACCACCAGTGGCTATAGAAAGTGATGTGACACAGGGAGATGCTGCAGCCCATCTCCTGGATATTGCGCCTTAATCGCCTTTTACAAAACCCAAAGGAAGCAGAGGAAGTGGTACTGAAATACGTCATCACTCGACGAAATTTCCACCCCACCTTTACAAAATGTGTGCAAAAAAAACAACAAAAATGTCTTAAAAAATCCAGTCAAAAACACCTAAATACCGACCAACAATTCACTCTAAACTACAGACAAAACCATTAAAAACTGGAGCAGAAAGCTCTAGCCCAAAAAGACTCGGTTTAAAAATACAAAATTCAAAAGCCTCACGTCCGAGCAGCGGCGCAGAAGGCGGGAAGACGCCCGTTGATTGGTGCAAATTGAATTTGGAACAAGGGGGGTATTGTCGTGTGGCGATCGCCGACTGATTGCTCGTTTGCGGTGCGCTGGGATTATGTGGATGGGGTTTTGTTTTTCCGATTTTATTTAAGTTGAAGTATTAAGTGACTTCAAATAAGGCCTAAAATCCCTCTCACTGAGAAGAGACCCGTGCCTAGCAGTGGGACTATAATGGGTTGATGATGATGATTAACTGACCTGTAGTCAAAAGAGGTGTTAAAGAAACGAAAGAAAGCGTACCCGTGTATTCGTTGCTATAAAATCAAAATCAAAATCAAAAATATTTTATTCAAAGTAGATTCTTTACAGAATACTTTTTGAACATCAATAATATTTGTTCTTCTACCACCACTTCGGAAGGTGTTTAGTTATGGAGAAGAAGCGGCGCAAGAAACTCCATAACACACATCTTTTAAAAAGAAATGTTTCGTATATAATGTCAGCATATTCTAACTACTGTCTAAGAACATGTGGAGCTGGAGCTTCATTATAACGCTTAAAACTCGTTACTGTCGTATCTTTACTAGTTACTTTTGATATGTCACAACATAGCATAAAGCAACTTCTTAAGTCGTATTCTCGTACGTAAAACGATAAGCAAATTACAAACATACGAAAAATACTCGGTGGTTTAAAAACATCGGACACGTGTTGCCCATGGCCACTAACCCGTAGTCCTGTACCTGTGGGTACAGATGTGCTCTCTGACCAATTCGTAATTGGAGTAAGAAAGTAGAGAACATTACAAATCTTCCCTAGTTGCGATGCGCGTACTGAAGGGCTGCAATATAACGTATGTACGCAAAGAAAGTATTCATACATAAACAAAAAAGCTGCTCCAAATAATCTTTGTTCATTCCAAAGGCATATCCATACAATTCTCCGCATGCCAACGCCGCATTGTGTCGCTCAACCAACAATTTACGCAATTTGCGAAGCAACGCAATCGCTGGCGTTCGTCGAGACGTACCTACAACGGTCTAGGTACGAAATGTTGCTATAAATCTATTATTTTATACGTCTAGATATCTCTAAGGCATATAATAATATAGATCAAAAAGATCGAATAAGAAATTACAATGACGTTTTAACGAAAGTTAAATTATTTTTCCTACAAAAAAAATCATGTCTTTTAGTACCTACTGATTGGATATTTGCTGTCCAATTGTTAGGTTTAAAGACAAGGATAGATAAAAAACCGCTTACCACAAGCCTTCAGCACTTGCCGATGTACAAATAATAAAAGATAAAATCAGCTGAAATCCGTATTCTCTTGAAGCATTAATCGTTGCGAAAAAACTGACTCAAGATAGATGGCCTAAAAATGATTTTAGATATTGATAAATTAATTATTCGGTGAAACAATAAATCTTCAGTGACTGTATGTTTATACGTACAACCTTACAGTCCTACATAAGTATTAATTCGACAAATTGACTATAATTCTATCAGGTATCAATTAACTTCCTAATTATTAATTAATTTACGTGAAAACGGCGAAAACGGTCGCCCAAGCTTAGTTAAAAAATTAAAAAATAACCCTTAAAATGGCTACTCAGACAAAAACTAAATTTCTCGACTAATTACGTTTAAAAGCAAAATAGTTTCTAGTATAAGAGCATTTAGCCAAGTAAAACAGTGCCGTGGTAGTTATCTTAATTACATACATTGTATTATAAATGAGAGGAATTAGAGCGTAGAACTGCGCAGTTTCACAATGCAAATTTACTTATGCACAGCCAGTACTTAAATGTAAGCCGACATAAGTACCTATTTTTTAGAAATACGTTAAAATTAAGCATGAAGTTTGGGCACCGGTGGCTTTTTTTTATTTATTACTGCCAGCATTACTTTCTGTAACTTACGTAATACATACAAAGATTTTTAAAATGTAGTATCTTAATAAAAACGATAAAAATAATAAATCTTTGATTATAATTATACTCTTAAAGAAGATAATAATGTCTGTAAAGAATAAGAAAGAATTTTTAGATAAGTAATTTTTATGAAAGAGATATTTAAAACAAAACGTTAAAATCTTAAAGGCAGAAAAACAAAATACGCCGCATTAACATTCAACAAATTCAGAATACAGCTTCATACAACGCAAAACGACTTGCAATTTTCACAAACTGCGAAGCCAACAGAAGGCAAGAACCGAAGTAATCCGGGATTAAATCACCACTAACGCCACCTATTAGCACATCTCATGAATACAACATGAACGGCCATTCGATAGATGGCGTTGTAGTTAATTTATCGCCCTCTTTATTGTTACGACCACTTTGCTCGATTTTCTCAGGCTTTTATCTAAATTAGTCTCATCTCTTTGCTGCTACCTCTAACATATTTGCCCGGATTACATTCGCTTTCGTAATTTGCTTAATGTATCATAAAGATTTCTGAACGATTTGCGTTGGAGGCTGAGTGGACAAATGTCTTTGTGTAATGATAGAGAATCAGATATGACTTTATGAATCATACTTTACAAGTACATTTTAGTATAGGTATGTTGTTCTTGGAAAAACTTATAATAAGGATTATCTTAGTAAAACTATTATTCGATCTATGTTCTTCTTATAGAAAAAAGTGGCATTAGAGACGTCAATGATTGTAGGAATTCTTTGCATTGCGTTTCAAGACTAAGGCATCGTGATAAAACAGAATCACTAGAAGTACTAAGTAAAAAGACTTAACAAGAGTTAATAAGAGCATCTACAGATTCTACAGTAAAACACTAGTAAAATATTACTTATTATAGATAGGCAAATAGCAAAATCTGGCATTGTAAAATTTGGTAGGTAGTTTTAATTCTTCCTAACTTTTCCCAAATAAATTTTTTACTCATTTTATCCGTATTTTCGCAACCTAAACAAAAAATATTCATATTTTACTGTCATAATTTTTGCAAAGACGTAATACAAGTTGATATGATTTAAATCTTTGTTTTTGACAATTTCAGTACCTAATCTATTGAGTTTCAATTAGATTATCTTAAAACAATTTATTAACGTGCCGTCTGTTTTTTAATAGCAGCACTCTCTTTCCGTTGACGTCGTAAGCGACAGACATTCAGGTGTCTAGCCGCAGCGTCTTCCTGTGTAACATCACCCACTGCCAACAACAACGTATGCCAGACGGTAACAATTGACAAAAACCCATTCACTGATGGATAGATGGAACTCACCATTAACAGTTTTACGTAATACCATTTTAAATTACGACATAACTATATAGTTCTATCTACAAACATTTTAGGCAACACCGGACCACTGACGCGCCTAATTTACAGCCCTACAAGGCAATTCAGCCGGCTCTAACTGCGCATATGTTATAGAAATAGCTTTTTTATGTAAACGAGCTGAATGCGTTATATTATGTGTGTTTGTAATTCTGTACAAGATTTCTTTGTGGGTGGGGCTTTGTTGTATGTTTATAGAGATGTTATTACCACTTTTTGTTTTACTATCAAGGTGAACAGCCATACAGTCGTTAATATCGGTTATTTGTGATTTTTAACGCACTTTAAGCCCCTGGCTGTTGTTTCTAGGCGTTACGTTGACTGTAAAGGACTACGGCTCCAATGTAACGTAACCAAAAAAATGTAGGCGTACATACTAAGAATTTTACCAATTTCCAATCATAATTTTCTTATTAAGTATTTGAAAGCTGAGGTAATGCTAAAATAGGCTCTAGAAAAGCCAACAGAAAGACATTGAAAGGATATTGCTAGAAGGAAAAGTCTGCTCTATATAAGTTCGTACAAATTTAATCTGTATAATGTTTTCCGATTTGCAACTTGACTTGTGGTGGTGGCTTTAGCATTAACAAATTTATTTACAACCAAAACAAAGTAAAATCAACCTTATTATACTTGAACTAAGGCAATATTAACAGCAAATGTAAATCTGTAAATCGGATCTCTCAAATATTGTAATGGCGCCCGGATTCCCGCCAAATCGGCCGTTTGGATTGCTTTACCCGCCTTTTTCGTATTGATTTTAATCTCAAGTGCCTATCACTTTGGTGTCGATGGTTGTAAATAGCCTTTCTTTATCTGTTATCCCTTGTCAATATATTTTTATTCCGTCACCGTAATTTAACCGTTTGATTTCTTAATACAATAATCGGTTTAAAACTTTTGCATCTGTAAGTGATTATCTTAGTCCTAAGGACTTTCAGAAGTAGCAAATTGACAATGTATCTTAATTGGGTTTCAGGAAGAACTCCATTTATTTAAGGAGTTGGTTAGGTTACAGATGTTTTTCAGGTGGTAGAACCATTATGGTTCGACCACGGAGTTACCACCGCCACAGGCTTTCTAGCGTAAAGCAGTTTGTGTTTCGTTGGAAGTGTGGTTGTTGACACACTTGCTTACCATCTTAATCCTCGGAAGTAGCAACGTTATATTTATTATCTCAGATAAATAAAATAGGTAGATTACTCACCGTCTTGTATTTAAGTGAAGCCAAAAAACCACGCTACTTTCATGTATTTACACACTTACACAAAACTAGCGTGGTTTTACGTAACGTTGTTTTTAGCGTGGTTTAGCGTGGTACATAATCACTTTTATAGCCCGACCATTTTAAAAATGGCGTCATTTTTTTGTTAGGAATGATAGATCTACCTACTTTATTTATCTGAGTTTATTATTATGAACTTTTGTATAAGTTGGCTACTGATGTCTATGGGCTGCAGTGATCATGACTGCATGCTCATTTGCATTTTCAATCATATAAAAAAAACTATTTTGTCTTTTGATAGATACTAAACATTAATAAGATTATGGCCAATAAATAAAAGATTAGCAAACATTATGAATTTAATGAGCACATATAAAATTGCACTTATAAACGAAATGGTGTATTTAATGGCTCATTTATGGGAACAGCTCGACTTTATGGCGTCTCTTGGTAACATTGATTGATTTTAGATCAGTCGTTAAGTTATGCTATAAAGATTAATACGATTAATGACCTATTCGAACGTTAGGTACTTTATCGGTATTATATTGGAATTTGCCTTCGATCACTAATAGGAACGAATTTGCTTAAGTACTCCTACTAGATGACTTTACGCATTGATTTAGAAACTAATATTATTATATCTGTTGGGAAACGCTAAATAATTAAAATAGGTAATGATGATCATTTTTATTTTCATACAATTATCTTCATTTAATAATTGTTGAACTGGGTGTAACGTTTTTGGCTATTCTTACGCCATCTTTTGATGATGACTTCAAAATGTTTTGTTACTTGCTGACCTTGCTGTGATACTGCAATACTTACTAAAAGTTGATTGTATAGATGTCACTTTTTAACATCTCATACGCCATCTGTTGAGTATTACATGAATCACTACAAACTTCAGTCCGCTACTTACCCTAATATCACCTTATGTGAAAAATAGGTGGCGCTGTAAACATAATAAAAGAGGTATAATACGACAAATTTAAAATGTTTCCACTACCACAATATGTAAATGAACTTAAATGTTCTATCAAATTCCCGTATAATACATCACTAAGTCATTTTTGCGCTATGAGGATGGACGTCGATGTCGGTTTAAAACAAAAACAATAAACATTACATAGTTTATTTAAAATATTTACCGTGAAACGATGTAAATAATGTGTGTGTCCATGTGAAATTAAGTTATGCTGTGAAATATGAAAGTAATAGAGGCGAAAATCGTGGTACTAGGTTCTCAAGGTAAGGAAGTTACTTATTACAAACCTGAATTTTTAGTCGATATACGATGAACGTTAAATAATCGTTATTAGGTCATAAGCGATTAAACAAAACTAGTTTATAACGATATACAGCATACGAGATAATTATTACTGTGATTCAACTTTTATAAATGAAAATAGTTATAACTTTAAACAAAGTTCCCTTCTAAAAATAACTTTTTTATCTATTGATACAAGTCATGTATTTTACTTTCATTTTCCTACATAGTGGAATGTATTATTTATAAGTATAACTTCTACTTTTATTGATGACCGGTTTTTAATTCTGTATTTAGCACATGGCTTAGTGGTAAGAATTTGGTCTACCTGACTGAATCCCCGGGTTCGAATCTAAATTGCTAAATCGTGAGTTTTGTTAATAAACTAAAGCAGATATCAATACGATGGTCAGATGCCACCAATTAGTTTGAGGATATGAATTCGATGTAAATATTTCTTGTTTTGTATTTTTTTTATCGAGTTCCAACTTCAAAAATTATTTTACTTATGCATTAAGGTAATATAAATGGTAGCCTTCCACTATATCTATTTCTGCTTTATAACAATAGTGTAGCTCTCTTTCATTCAGATTTTCAAGGTTTTAGCAAGGTAAACAATGAAATATGGTGTTCCGAACTTATTTCCTAAGTTATAAAATTAGCAGAACCCGGTTTCACCCAAGTTCCACTAAAAAACCATTCAATCATGGAACAACTTCCAACGTTCCAACGAGGCATTCCTACTTAGTCCTCAGTTGTAGCAACGCATCTGCAGCCGACCTCAGGTAGGACTATGATCTTATCTGGGATTGATTACAGATGTCCATGAGTGACAGTAGCCACTTACCCAGAGCCGATTAACCCTGTAAGAGGCCCTAGGCAGGTCGATACTCAGGGCCCTTTGCCTTTTAACCGACTTCAAAAAAGGTGGAGGTTCTTAATTCAGCCATATTTTTATGGATGTCACTCGATTTCTCCGCCATGGACTGATTTGGATAATTAGTTTTTTGTTTGAAATTTGCGTTTTTTTTCGTGTATGGGCCCCTTTTGGACGTGGGCCCCTAGGCAATTGCCTACTTTGCCTTATGGTTAATCCGGCTATGCTGACAAATACATCACAAACGCTCAGAATAGTATGCCTTATTACAATTTAGGGGCTTCGCGGTGAATTGAATCTAGAATTATTTGCGTGTCATATCAGTGCTGTAAGCACATTCTCATATACTCTAATTACTTTCGTTAGGGAAGAAAAAATTGTTAACAGCACCGATAAGGATTTAATATGTAATCAAAGTTCCCAAGGAAAAAAAATCAGTTAATGAGCGCTATCAATTATAAATTATTCTTATTTTGTGTTTTCTTTATGTTGATTACTAAAATTATCACTTACTTTTCACACTTTTTTACCGTTAGATGTAATCTAAATGTAGGTAAACAATTGATAAACCGTAACAACAGTTCTTAATACAAACTTAATGACAGGAAATTCGAAGTTGTAGTGCTGAAGAGTTGGCATTGGCAAGTAAGTTAGTGCGATAGTACGGTTACAGAGTAAACAGAGCACCATTTAGTGCGTGCTTCCAATACTTACGGCTAAGTTATCTTACGAATTGTTCGCGCGGAAACACCCATCTACTCTCACCTGACTCCACAACATACTGTTTATTTAACTTTAAATTAATTTACTTCTTTAGATAAAGCTTACGTAGGTGACCATAATAATCTAATTCTGGAACTCTGGTCTCTTTTTGCAAAGGCAGTCTTCGATATATTTATTTTTGAAACTATAGAAGAGCGTGGTTGATGGTAATGGTCTCTGGTACCCAGGATCATTTGTAATCAAGACCGAAGTTCTTGAAGTCGGCTATAAAATAATGAGTTGTAATGGATTACATAATTATGTGCCACTTACATTTCATACCAGACAATTTAGAGCATTACTTTTACTTACACTCCTGCAATTTAGTTCAGTCAAAAATGGGAGTGACTGTGGTCTTTGTGGCATCAAACCATAAAAGTAAAATCTTTACTACTTTAGATTTCAGCAAAATAACCTATATCCTATTAGAATATCATTTCATGTAGGTATTGCAACCTTAAAAATCTTGCGTATAAAACAATCCAAAACAATATTTTTCAAGTTGAGCTCAACTCGGCTCGAAGGACCAAAAGTTTTAGTTTACGACACTAAAAACTGTCCCAACTTAAAAGTAATGTGCGATGTTACACACAATTAGGCAGTTTGGAGCATATATCGTGGAATCGCACCGCGCACGCACCGCCGATATAACTACAACCGAAATGTTCCCATGTTGATGACTGGCAATTATTTAGCGGAAATAACTTCTACAGCGCCCCGACTTGTACCAATCGCGTGCTCGACGCTCCACGCGATCGCCGAAATGCGATCTAACGATGCACACTAACACCATTTCTGTGTTTCTTCGACAGTTCCCGAGCACGTCGTATATAAAAACGTTAATGTATACCGCTGTATAATGGGAGGGAAGTTTCGATGTTTTTCAAACGTTACTTCAGTTAGTACGACAGGTGTTAAATTTATGCCGGTCGTAGGGACATCGTGGCGTGATTATTAGTTTCACGGTGCGATGGTATCGCTTCTTGATATCGCTACTAGTGTTGCCAACTATTTAAAAACATTTTCCTCTAAAATACTTAAATCGGATCAAAAATCCCTGAATTTCAATTGAAACCCTCAAACTTTAGGTTTGAAATTTCAGCAATAAGACATTGCCACGTCGTCTATATCACCTAAACAATACAGCGTATGATAATCAAAATATTTATGTGTTTATGGTGAATAGACTGAGAAAAAAGAGTTTTCCAGAATTATGTCTCTACAATTCTGGAATTGTAGTGCCATAATTCCGAAGTGACATTTTAGGTAGATTCTATTACTCTAAAAATACCCCCTAACATTTTCGCTCTTAAAAAAATCTTCCAAATGAATTTTCCCTGCTAAATTTAAGGGGAAGTCCCCGGAGCTGGCAACACCGATCGCCGCTCGTCCTCGCTCGTTTCGCGCTTTTAGTGCGATAATAAATGTTAATTTCACGTAATCCGAGTGTTGTTTTGTCGATTGTTGCGACGCGTTGACTCTTTTATGGAGGGCGCGTGGAGAATTATGCGTAGCGTTTAACTTCTACTGTGGTGGAGCGTGGCGGACTGATAGTTAATATTTTAAACGTAACCCTATTTACAGTTTGTCATTTAGTTAAGTTTGGCTTGTTACTATAATGGCTATCATTAAACACACGTTCTATTTCAACTAAAATTTTTATAAAAATCCTGAACATCAAATCTAAAACAAATAGCGTAATTTATTCATCACAACATAACAAGTTGTTTTATAACCTTAGTTAATGACAATTTATAAGCACCTAGAATGTAGGAACGTAGTTATTAAAACAGTATTTTGTGAATACCAAAAGGCATTCATTATCTATGTCAATTTCCCTTTGTGCGTTATTTAAAAAGCTTGATCATAGAGCTCAATGCCTAACTAGGTAGCTCATTTATTTGGAATGTTATCATATTTATATAACAAAAATATCTTATATTATTATCTAATTTAAATCTTGCGGTAAAATGTTCTCCAAATATTACCAAAAATCCAACCAGCACTTCAAGATGATTATTAATGCTGAAAGGAATATTTTTATCGATATATGTACCTAAATGGCAAATAAATTCTTATCATCATTCTTAAATCTACCTAAGATGGTCCTAATAGGCTACGTATATTTAAATGTAAAAGAAACGCCATAAACATACACATATTTCTTCATAAAAATAAAACAAACTTAAGTAGGTATGTAAGTTTATTTCGTTTTTTCATGAACCAAAATACCCCTTACACTTACTACTCATAGAACACGGAAACGTCGCACGTCCCTGTTTCCCAAAACGCACTATATTTTAAATACACTGAGGTGAATGCACTCTCATTAAAGACCCAAACGAATTTAACTAACTTTTGAGTACATCGACAACTTTGTAACCCTCCCTCGCATAGTTCGTGGAACTAATCCGTCAATGTAATCGCGTAGGCTTGGGTAAGTTTTCTGTAGAGATGTCCGGTAGAGGATTATATCGATAAGAGTATTTAGGAGTTTTTCTAAATCTACGATTAAAATCTGATTCAAAATTAAAATTGTGAATTATAAAAGATGAATGAATTTAAATAATTATCATTCGATTAAATTATCATGTGCAATCATATTAACAAACATTAATTATGTCTCAATACTAACGTTAATAAAAAAATCTATCACTGTGTTTTAATTAAGGATTAAAATATTTTTTCTGAAAACTTATAAAAGTTTACCTAATTACATGCTATAAGAGGTATTCCAGGGTTTACATAAAAATCTAAAAAAAAATATATACGCGTCGAAAAGATAACCTATCTACCTTTGGGAAGTCGGTTAAAAATATTTTAACATGATATATTGTCAATCTGTGATGAAAAACAAAATAAATCTACAATACTTTTCATTTTCAACGTCAAATTTAGTTTTCAACTCTAAATTATCGATACTCCTGAAAACTGACGCGCGAATCCCTACACAGTGTCACATTACGGGCGGGGCCCTTCTTATTTTTATTTTGTCAAATTGTAACTGAAATAAAACGGGCGGCGTAATAAAAATACCATCGGTACTGTTATTGCAGGAGTAAGATGGAAATAGGCGAGTGGCCCTCAGCGCGTGTCACCCGCCACAGAGTAAGTGTGGGATGTAGGCACGAAACGCAACTTTTACTTGGGTTATAAATTTTATTCGCCACGCTTTATTACAGGAAACGCTTACGGAAAAGTTTTTGGTCTTGTTTTTCTCGAAATATATTTTTAAATAGAATTTATGTTACGCACGCAGACAGATTTGTTTCGTATGTACGCTAGTCTAAATTAGATTATAAGAGTTAGATATTCCTACTTGGATCCATGTAGATCAAAAAAATTAACCACCACTTACAAAATAAACCAACATACTCGTCAAATCAACATTTGATATATCGTACTAAATAGGCATACAATACACATTATTGCAGGTGATTATATTATTTTATCGATATCAGAGTCAAATTAAATGACAAAAATAAGTACATAGAATATATTTACAAAATTCTACATAATTTTAAATAGATAAAGCTATATCATTAATAACAACAATGTTCACAATGTTCAAATGTCAACCAACATTGCGAGTATAATGCCTAACCGCTCGTCTCCGCGAACTAGTCTATCATGCGCGCGCGCAGGAAGAGTTTCCACTTATTTCCACGGCGCCGCCCTGCGCCGCCCGCCCTGCACCGCCCGCCCTGCGCCCGCGCACTCATTAGTACCTTTGTAGTTTCGTACTGTGCTGCTATATTCATCTGCCGTTAGTTGTCGTTTTTCATAGTTTATTCGATGTATTTTCTGAAATCATGATTTTACACATTATTTGATGGTAATACAATATAAAATAATAATACTTAATTTAATTATGAAAATTATACGTCAATTAAATTAATAGGTATTGAAACCAAATAATTCACTTTGTGTAAGTGAAAAGAAACAAAATACACACTTTGTTATAACGAAAAATATAGCACATAGTTAAACTTACAGTTATTCATTTTTCTCAGGTTTCTGCTACTTAATAAAAATGAACGCATGCATTTTTTATGCGGTGGTGCTAACCGATGGTGTAGTCACTTCTACACTACTGCGCCAAGCATATAGTTATGTGCTTAGAATTTAAGGTAAAATGGCCATGTGGAAAACACCTTATTTTACATAATTAATATTAATATTAAGTAATTATTAGAATTTTAAAAATACGTGGATTTTCTACAATTTTGGGCACTTTCTTATAGTGAGAACATAGAAACAAACCGTATAAATACTTAAACCTGCCGGTATTATGTGAATCTCACAGTAGTGAAATTATATGTGCAATAAATAATTCCATTTAATTTCAATTAAGCATTTGGATATTGATAGGTACCTTTTTTGCAGACGAGGGAGAAACCGTAGTGATAGATAGGTACCTAATAGGTAATGATAGTTAGGTAATGGGATCTCAGATCTAATTAAAATTTCGGACTTCTTTCAAACTGCCGGCAAGATGACAGCACAAACATAGTTTGCACTCCAATGGCACGTTCATCTACAAATAAATTCTCAAAACCATAAATCCTTGTTATCTCTTTCTTTCAAAACGATATCACGTTTTACCGCTCTTGGAATTTTTATTAGTAGGTACCTAAACCCGAGGATTTGCGTTCAACTCACTCGTATTTATTTCAAGGGATTCTATGCAAATGAAGGAGTTGATCAATTTCCTTCCAAACACATCCGACTTATTTTCATAACATTTACTTTTATTTGTAAGTCGTTTACTGCGACCAAGTATCTTACCATACGCTGACACTCCGCCATTGTAATCACAACCTTGTACTTACGTTTTAAAGTTGCTTTTCATTTACAAAATTTCCTGTATATAGGCCCGTGACAGACGCACGACAGAAGGGACATATCAAATGTAAGTGTTACTTATATCGAAGCGGATTTAGAACAGTTAACCAAATATGTCGCCGGGTGAACGACTCGCCTGGTCTATTTCAGGGGCCAATAATTATACGCAGAAGGAGCGACTTGTCGGCTTGTCGGTACACGTGAATGAAACTCGCATGGGTTTAAGTACCTGTTATAGCTGTAAATTTCACCCTCTTACCTTTAGATATTTATTTTGGTGTCGTGTGGTATATGTCTTGAATAGTACCTCTTACCGTTGAAGTCATAAGAGGCGACTATGAGAGAAATTCCTAGAGATAAAAACGCAGCGTCTGTATTTGTAACATCAACACAACACCCATTGCGGACACTTACAAGCATTATTCACTCGGTGACTATTCGCAATACCTCCCTTAAGAGGAGGCGTAGGTCTCTTAAGGGAGGTTTTGCGAATGGAATTCAAAGAGCTAATGGGTTGATGCAGTCTTAAATTTGCCCAATATATCTCTCAGCATTAATTCTTACTTAATTTATGTTAAATATTTTTATTTTCTCTCTTAATTATACAGAGTATTCCAATTATCCAATTAAATAAAATAACTACAGTGTTTCGTTTTATATGTCGTGGCATTTCGAATTGGTTAAAAACGTTACCGAAATTGTTAAATTTAGATCATTTGAACTATGGGACCAGAATTTTGCAAATGCTAGAACATCGGCTGATATTTTTTCTTCGACGGGTCATGTTCTTAGACAAATTTCAGATTACCAACGACTCAATGCATTGAACTATTAATTTGTAAAATGTTGAAATAAATAGAAGGTGGTCGAACCCTTTGTGGTTCACTTCGGTTGCATCACCCCCATACTTATTTCTGCTAGTGTTAAGCGCTGCTTGCTGATTTGGAGGGTGTGGTAAAGGAAACATACTTATCCGAGGCTTTAAAACCTGTTCCTCAGCAGTAGCAACCAAACTGTGGCCGGAATCCGGTAAAACTATAAATTTATTTGAGTTTGATCATATTTATTTTGTTGTTCGCCAAAGTTTTTTTTTATTGTTTGGTAGCTGACGAGCTATGACAGAGTTTTTAAGTTTCTACCATAAGTGTATGTATTTTAGTCACACTTCTACTAGTAGGCGAAAGCTAGTTATTTTTAACAGACTTCAAAATATAAGAGTTGTTACATTTTCTGTTCCTAGATTTTAAAGGAACGTTTAAATATTATTTTCCATCGTATGCTGAGTAGTGTA
>DWPV01003005.1:0-16041 GCA_018251915.1 Urbanus proteus proteus
TCGATTTTAATTATTTTTTCCTTTTTTGTGACTAGGAAGTCGGTTTTATTTTTTGCAAAATGAAAATCACAATAGATTTGTTCCTAGTTTAACTACCTATTAATTTTCAGCCATTGTTGGAATTACATTGACAAAATTCATAGAGCCATGCATTGCCGACTACATGACGTTCAAATCGTAATTATTTAATTTAAGACAAATAGGACTTAAAAATGGTCCGATATTTTTTAACTATTTCTTACCATTACACATCATGCGTATTCACTCAAATAAAAGATATAGAGCATTTTTCCCGGTGATAGTATTTAATTCTTTTACCAGGTATAGGCACACTCGTGTTATTTTAACATATATACTAATAGAAAAATAAAACAAAAAAATAAAACGGAATTCAATTTAAAAATAAAACAAATACAAAACAGGACAAAGAAAACCTACATTCGTTGAAGCATCGATCGGTGATCGGTGCACCGCTCGCTCGAGCGCTACAAATTAGTGCGAATATCATTATTCACTTTAGCCAACAGGATAAACGTATTTGATAGACTACAGTTACTTTTATATTGGCATCATTGACCTATTGTGGTTCCACTGGTAAACACTCCTATTAAATCTAAAAGGTTGATAAATTCACCCCGTTGTAAAATACAAAATTAAAAAGTTGAAAACAAAGATCTTTCAGTAAATGCTCTTACTATATTTATTTACATGGATCGCTCCGCATACCTGGGGTTTTAGGCTTTTACATTACTTCTATGATTTACACTAAATTTAAAAAAAATGCTTTTATATAAATACTTACTTCTCCAAAATATTTTAAATATTTAATTTTATTTGTCCATATATTTCTTTAATATGTCTAACAAGGCACTATCGGACTTGCGCCTTAGTACACGTAGCTATATAAAAATAGCCTCTAATACGCGTCAATTTAACTAAAGAGGTCAATTAAATGGGCACTAAGCTCAAATGTTGGATTAAGAAGAAATTAGACGAATAAATGATAAGCACTAACCCGAAAGCCACGACACATTTGCTTTGTGCGTTATTCGTTTGGCGCTGCAAGCGTCAACGTTGAACATTAAAAAAGTTCATATATTATGTGTGTGATCTTATATTAAATTTATTTATTACAGATTGTACGGGACTGAAATTCCCAAAAAAATCTAACGTGACCTCAATCTTTTATATTCTCAGTTAACATCATATAACTAATCCATGACAATTAAATAGATACAAAAACAGCGCTTTGGATATATTTAACTGACACGATAATAATATATAATGATAATAGCAATTTTCTTACCCTATCATTATAAGAATACCACAGTATGAAAACATTTTTACGATATTAATTATTGAAAAGCTTTTCATAATTTTTCTGTTTGGAAAAACCTTTGTTTATCTGATAGTACCAAATTCTGGAGGTTAATTCATTATTATGTACCTACTTTAATAATACATGGTATTATACATAGAATAATTCAAAAATGTATAGCAGCTTAATACCGCTTTAATATTTCATTTTAATCTTCGGTGTCATTTTAAACCACTTTACTAAATTCTAAAATCTCTTACGAAGGAAATTCTTTCAAAAGCAGTGCAACGCTGCAACCTAAATAATATCAAAGGTGAATAAGAACGCTTTGTATCGTTAATATAAACTTGTAACGGGCGCTTTAAAAACAACAGTATTCATAAATATACGAGTATTTTGTTTTGTAACTTCGTTTTACACTTTAAAAGCTTACTTCGTTAGGTAAATATATTTTATAGTTATAACAATCATCATCATAAACCCATTATGTCCCACTGCTGAGCACGGGTCTCCTCTCATAGTGAGAGGGATTTAGGCCTTAGTCCACCGCGCTGGCTAAGTGCGAATTGGCAGACTTCAAACATCTTTGAGAACTTGTTTTTAAAGAATTCAGATATGCAGGTTTTCTCACGATGTTTTCCTTCACATATATCAGAGGTGCGTTCCCGGGATTTGAACCTCGGACCCCTCGATTGAAAGGCCAAGTTTCAACCATTGGTCTATCACTGCTTACCGATATGTATACAACAATACATTTTAATAAAGATATTTCATCAATGTTTATACTAGTTACTGATTATATTTTTTAACTCAAAAGTAAAAGGACCATACGTATTGTTTTATTGTTAATGGTTTTGAAAGGATGGCTCTAAATAAAGCTGACGTAAATCCAGTAACTGAATACAGCTGTACATTTGCCAAACCAGGGCTGTCTTTGTAAATTAGCCTTAGCTTCAGTGTTATTTTAAACTCTGAGTTTTAACGAGGGAAAACAGTCAAACGAGTGGGTAGATACGTTAAAACTCAGTTCATATCTCTAGATATGATTCGATTATGAAAACTATAAATTTTACTGCTACAGACGTCAGTTATTTAGCGAGGATTTTATTTGATAGTTTGGCTCTGTTTTGAGTCTTAACAACACATTTGTGATCGACAATGGTTTAAATCAACATTTAAATAATTATGATTCTAATTTCCAAAAAATACCTATATTAAATTAATTAAGCAACTTAACAAACTACATACCTACTATACTCTTTTTCAAGGCCGTGTGTTGGAGGGACCAGAAAGTTTCTGGATTTAATTCCCGGCAAGGCAATCTTAAATAGTGATTCAGATTGAATTTTGACCTTCATCTTCGAAAATCAATAGGTAGTAGTAGTAGTAGTACTTGTATAAAGTCATGTAGACAATATTAAAAAAATAGGCATAACAAGAATAAGAAGTAACAACCCTGGTAGGCAGACATTAGTGGAAACTTTACGACTGAAAACACTAAGAATAAGACACGCTTGGCAGTGAATTAGCAACGCTGTTGAGTTCGACAATCACCTAATTCTAATTTAGTCACTAAAATTCTGATAATGATCAATATTTGCCGATCGGTACACATTAAGGTACTAAATGGCTCGCTATTTACTCGAAACTGACATTCTAGTTAAGTGGTGGTGTATAATAAAGTGGTGGTGGAATTTGGATTACATTTACGGGATATATAATGAAAGAATAAAATTTTTAATAAAGATTATTTTTTAATAATTTCTAGTACATCATTTATAATATTTATAGTCAAATTTTCCTAATAATAATTTAAAGAACATAAAATCAAATTATTCAATTTAATTTCACACTCTTCTGGAATTTTACGAAAAATTACTACGTGACCATCTAATCGCACAGATTAGTTGCGAAAATTGTCATAATTTCTACACGTCCCATATTTCAAGCGACAAACCGCTTCTCACAAAAACCTCTGAATTTATGCACCTCGAGAACACGAGTCATAAGGTACGTAATCTCATCGTGCAATAATTTGCATGCGGTGAGAATTAACAAAAACTCTCATAATGAAGAGTTCGTTGCACATTTTAACTAGAATCCCAGAAAGTTGTAAAGTAATAAGATTAAATTATAATATTCTTACAAAAATGTTTTAAATATTTCGTTTAAGTTTATTATTTTTGTTTAAGGTTAAATAAGCAAACGAGTATGAGCTCCATCCGATGTTAAATGAAGGTAGTAGAACTGTATGTAGTTCGACTCCAGAGGCACCACTTATTCCAGGCGTTCCAGCTCAGTCGTCAGGGGTAGCAACGCATCTGTGGTCAACTTCAGGTAGGACCTTGATCTTATATAGGGTTGATGTCCGGCAGTTGCCACTTACCATCACATGAACTGCATGCTCGTTTGCTACTTCGATAACATAACTATAGAAGAAAGATTCTAGATATCCAAATCTGTATGTTGTTACTCGTTTCCTAGGACTTGGAATAGATAACCCACACCTACTCTCGTGTTAGGCACTTAACACACTTGCGTGTTGCCATCGGTTAACTATTGCAGAGTCAATTTAACATGATGAATATGATGGCTCTGTTTTAAGATAAATTTGTTGATAATGGCATGAATGGTTCATATTTTATTTTGCATGCGCACGTTTCCTACGGAGGATGATGATATCGGATTTTTGCGTAATAATTTTTATTCTAATATAAATTAGTTACTCCTGATACTAACTGCATAAAAAAGAGTTGTAGCCGAAAATTCCCGGAAAATGTTCCTATATAAAACTCATTATTCAAACTTGATTTTACCCGTTAAGTTCGGTGCTCGGAAATTTTGACACGCTGCATGAACTCTCGCACAATAATTTAGATTGAAACGTTCGCACGTTAATTGAAATTCCATCGTTGTACCCCGCATCATCCGCAAGCTAGATCAATAATTTAGATACCGGTATATTACCAAATTACCACAGAGTTAGTATACTTAGAGAAGTGGAGTCAACCTAAAATGTGTCAATTGAAAAAAGAGAAAGCAAACCGCACCTAACAAGTGATTAGACAAAGATGATTATATGGTTATCATCTTCGTTCTTTTATTATTATTCGTCTCTCCTACTCTAAGTATAATAACTCTATGTATATTACACACCCTTTATTACATCACCCCTACGCTTCATTATGATTGGACTTGACAGTAAATGCGTTAATGAACAATTATTTTCAAGAGGATTGTTACCAGTTGGCGGTGGCTCTGCCGCTGACACTAAACTCAATATTCGTCGCCTTAATTTAGAACCAATTTGTTTGTTAGTTAACTTTCCAAGTGGGTAAGTTACGTGGTACTTTTTTGTTTCAACGAATTAAATATAGTGTAAAGAGTACAGTAAACAATATATTAATGAATCACGTGACAATTTTGTGTCTCATTTTATCTATTATCTAAAATATGTGTTATCTACGGGATTAATACTTTAATATAAGTAGGCTGTCACGATTTAGATAAATGAAACGAAAGTGTTAGTACGGTTACATCACAGGATTTCTCCAACTACAATTTATTCTGTACTTTTTTCAACAATTTGTAAAACAAAAGTAAATACATTTTGTAAATACTTTTTTTTATACCCACAAGCATAAATTAATTTCAATCGGGCTTAGTATCAATAATATATTAAGTATATTAGCAATGTTCTCTTGAAATATTCAAATAAACTGTCATTCAGTATCAACTCACTAACAAAACGGAAGATAAATAATTATGAATATGGAGGACATGCAAATAAAATCACAAGTATTGCATGTTTGAGTCACCAAAGGCCACATAGTACGGATTTAGACGATCCAAATATTTCCTCGGACGACGCACTTTCTTCGCAAGCAAGGGCGCAAGGGCTTGCAAAAAAATCGTGTACACGACTGTACGAATATTAATACCATGAATAAATATATACTTCAATTTTAATAAAGTTTCGTAACACACCTATAAAAATGTGTGGCATACGGAAATTAGTTTATAATTATACGTGTTCGATAGAAAATATACGTATACAAATATCGTCGTGATTTAAACGAAATGGCACAGGTTACCATCAAATAATTTTTTTTATACATGAGTAAAAATACACGCTAATCCATTACCCCAGCTGCGCCAAAAAAATTAACTGAGATTATGTTTTATTGGTTTCATTAATTATAATTTCTAGTGATGTTGTCACAATGCTTGAAATTTGACCATAATTAAACAAAAATACAGCCAAATTAAGAACCTCCTCCTTTTTGAAGTCGGCTAAAAATAAATATTAAAATTTTTACACACAAAAAAAACATTTATCTGCATTTTTTCTGTGCATTAGAAAGATACCCATGATAGAGAAAATAAGGTTTAATTCGACTAAGTTGCATTTAAAAGAAATAACACTTTTGACATCTGCCATAGGTCACCATTAAACGTAAGTCAATATCAGTAATGTAATTACATAATTTTCTGTTTAATTCAATATATTACACGTATAAATAGATAGATTTTTTACTTATTTACGCCACGCAGACTAAGTTTCTGAAGTTATTCTAGTAAACAATATTATCTAATTCTTTACGTGTTTAGTTAAAGATGGTAGAGCTCTTCGTGTTTCGACGAACGCGGCGGAGTTCTAATTTAGTCTTCAGTTGTAGCAACGCATCTGTTATCGGCTCCAGGTATAACTAATATCCTATTTTACAAATATCCATGAGTTGCAGTAGCCACTTAATGTCAGCTTAAATGAATCATCAGTTATGTTGAAGGTTAAAAGACTCAATTGTTTAACATTTTTATTAGACGTACGTATAGACGTACTATACGCTTTTGTTAAGATCAATATTTGCGATGCAGTTGTCATCTCAAAATCAAAATTAAATTCAAATTTGTTTTCAACATGAGATCATCTAAGTAGGGTATCCGTATTGACCGTATACATTTCAAGAATCATTCATTTTATTCATATTATAATATCACAGACATGTTTATTTGCGATAAGGAATTCTAATCACTTCGGAATAAACACTACTGCATTATTAATCTTGCTATCGATATCATGGCTACTTTCGTCATAATTATGATAGGAATAATCTGTAACTTTACAAAAGAAAATAATATTTGATTGTACAACTCATGAATATAAATGTTTTTAATTATTATGTTGACTGGTATTCATGGTAAAACCATAAAAACGCAAATGACTTGCGTTGATGCATTTATTTGTAAAATAATAACAAATAAACCAAATTCTGAAGTGACACATCCATATTTCATTAATTTCATTGGTTTGTAAATGTGAAGCGGTGCAACAATGTCTAAAAATAATTAATTCTTCGAAATAAAATTCTTACGAGTTGACATTAAACTTTATTGACGCAAATAACACATTGCATTAATAAATAGATGACGTTTGCGCTCAATAATACTGTTCTATGAAATCACTATGATAGGTAGCGCTCGCAGAAATGTTAATCCATTAAATTTACAATATAATAATAATATGTTGTTCAATACAAGATATGTAGTACAAGTCTAAAAGTATAAAGACTTTGGCTTCAATACTAGTATGTCAGTGTTTAAAATATATTCATATAATGTAAATTTTAAATACAATGTTACTAATTATTATAATACATAACTTAATTTACGATGTACTTAATAATATGTCTATAAACTTACCTCTTTATTTCATGTTTGCCTCATCTTGATTCAATAAGTTTTCGTGTACTACTAAGGACTAGAATTTAATTTAATTTAATAAGTATTAGCAGATCCACACACATGCAGTCACAACACAATATATTATTCATAGTACACTTAAAATTAGTAAAATGTTTGCCTACTACCACATTCATATTGCATAGTTAGTATGTATTTCGTAGTAAACGCCACATAAATTTGCCAACAGCCAACACTAAAATGATCACTGCACAAAAAACCACAACATGCGCAGGTTCTCTTCCGGGTTCCGACTCACCATTGCGGCTGTCTTCGTGTCCTTTAGTCCTCGCTGTAAAATTAACGAACTCTTGCAAATGACTTGGTAATTTGGTAACATCCTTTTCCTCGCCCGCCTGAATTACTTTTATTTTATGTTCTATCACTTTTGGTTCTCTATAAATGTCGTTATTCAATTCCTTTTCATCTTCCGTCTCAGGATCTTCTATTCCTAACTTATGCCACCTTTCTCTAGCTCTACATATAAATTCTTTCTCAATACGGTTATTCACTTTAGATTCAAGGTCATCTAACTTTGGCATGCTCTTAGACATACTTTTGAAGGATGACGAAGCTGGAGTATGTGTGATTTTTATAAATTTTTGTTGTCTTCTCTGTTCTCGTTCAGCCATCTGTGTCACATATTCCGAATACATTTTTTCTCGAAGCAATTCCTCCTGACTTTTACTGAATACTGAAGATAACTTTCCTTTATCTTCTTTACGGGTCTTTATTTCGGAAAATATATGATCTTTTCTCAGTGTTTTTATATCATTTCTATCATATGAAGTATCATGTGTTCTGTCAGAAATAAGAGGAGCTCGAGGGCCTTTTCTTTCAGGAAAGTTTATTTTCTGTTGTTCAAGTCTACGAATTTCTTCCTCTACTTCTTTTTCTTTTTGTCGAATATATTCCATCTGTTGGTCACACAAGTCTTTAGGCAATGATGGCCTTCTAGGATAATCTTGTTGCATATATGCATCTCGCTTATCAGAATAATATCTATGCATATTCTGTATAGAAGAAATATCTTTTTCAATCTCTTTATTCAAGTTACCGGTAGAATAGTGAAAGAGTTTCTTTTCGCTACGTATTGAACGAAATGAATTGTCAGTAAAATCAGAACTTTCATCACTTTCATAAAACGACGATGAAAATTTTCTAGGTCTAGGTGGTGGAATTGGTTTAAATGTTTTCGAAAAACTTGTCGAATTACTCATGGCACTGTTTACCTCAGAATAATCTTTATTATCAAGGTGATTTAATTTTGGCAATGACTCCAAACTTTTGTAAATATTTTTCTGATTTGATGATATTACGTTATTTGTTACTGATGGATCACGAATTAAAGCAAGTAAACGACTTCCTGTTTGTGATTTAAATGGAACAATTGGAGTAGTGTCAATATTTTCGTTTAACTTTTCATTATAACCTCTACGGTCTACAAATTTCTTATGTGTATCTATAAGTTGACTAGCATCTTCTTTTCTTATAACTGTATTAGTCTTTTCCATTAACATTTTCTGAGATGGTGACAAACATACATATACAGGTTCAGTTGCGGATGGTATGGCGGTCCAATGCTGATCATCTTGAGATTTTATTAACGATGACTTCCGAGGCAGTACCGGTGGAGGAACATGCTCCGAATTTCTGGTTGATAAAGTTACTTTTTCTATATTAGAAATATCAGGCAAAGGGAAGTAAGGCATCTTGGTTTGATTCTTTACGTTGTTAGGTTTTTCAATTATTTTTTCTCTTAATAACTCCGATGCGCCTTTTGATTCTAGTGCAAGTATGCTCATATTCTGTAAACGCTCTGACACATGTGCTAGTTCTTCTAATATCTTGCTACCGAAGGGAAATGAAGCAATTTTTTTCACACACAAATCCTTCAGATTTAATGGATCTTTTCTATTATTACTTTCTTTGTTTTTGTTTGACGTAGAATCTCCTGTAATAGATTGAAATACCTCTTTAACATGACTCGTAATATCTGTGGTTTGGGAATCTTCTTTATTATTTTCAATTATAGTAGAGGTATCTTCATGCATGTTAGACACATCATTGAGGGAAGAATAGTTGGGATTGTATTTGGCTGTACATTGAGATGAACAAACACTGCTAGACGAGTCTTGTCGAGTGTAAGTATCTTTATGGTTATCCGATGTTGATTCTGAATCCGATGTAACTTCTTTGATAAGATTATTTATGGCGTCATTTAATTCGCATTTTAATACTTTAATTTCCAAATCATATGTATTTTTATCTTTTTTGGAAACATCATTGTCATTACTTTTTAAGTCCAATTTCGTGTCTTCTTTATCAGCTTCAACATTAAATACTTGTTTTGGATTTATATCAGGTTCGGTAGCAAGTTTAGTAGAAATATCTTTTACAATTAAGTTAGTAGTAATATTATCCGTAGTAAGTACAACAATTTCATGTGGATGTTGGAACGTATTTACTGCTTCTTTACTTCCTTGCGATTTATGTTCGTTATTCACTTTTTTTGATTCGTCGGGTATCTTAATCGCTTCATCTTTATCATTGCTACTTTGGACATCTTTTAAATTTTGTTTATCTTTACAAAGAAATGTGTTAGTAAGGAATTTTTCAGTATCAGTAACTTCTATAGTTGGCGTGATAATACGGATAGACGCATCACTAACTTCATTCTCAATGTCATCGCCTACATCATATAAAGAACTTGTACTACTTGAAGAATCAGTTAAATATACGACTTCAGCACCCGTAATTTTTTCAACAGTTTTTAGTGACCAATCACCTCTTGCTTCACTTACGTCTGGCTCTTTTAATTTTGCATCAACTAAAATGCACTGTTGTGGAATAACTTTACGAGTTTGGGTATTACTTGAGACGCTTGGCTTAAATGCAGTTATTGATTTTTTTTCGAACACCTCATCTTCTAGATCATCATTATCACTTTTCTTGTCACTTAAATACGAATGGCGACGTGATGTTGTGGAAGAATCACCACTACCTTCTTCGTCAATCACATCTAAGCCTCTGGAAATATTACCACGTTGAAAGAACACTTCTTCAGCTAGACCTTTCTTTCGTAACCTATACTTGATTTCCCTATTGATAATTTCTTCGATCTCTGTTCTTATCTGAGAAGAATTTAAATTAGATGGTGACGTTGCTAAATCAAGACTCTGCAAGTAGCATCGAAGGGATTTTTCTTGTTCTGCACTTAAAGATTTTGTCTGTGCACATTGAGCAATTTCAAGAGGTATAGTTGTCACTGAAAAAGCTTCACAAGAAAGATCTTCTGGTTGAGTTATTTCATCCGTTTTCTCCCATTCTACATCTGATTCAGCATCAGTTATTATGATATTACTGTTATCTATTATAGCTAAACTTTTATCACTTTCTGATTGTACATTAATATCATCAGTAATTTCAACAATAACTGGGAATTCATCATTATCGACACTTTTACTTTTCATGCCATTATTTAATTTTGAAGGACTCTTTTTCCTCACATCTGGAGTTTCTACTACGTACGAAGTAGGTTTCTCATCTATGACTTCCAAAACTACTACGTCAGTTGCTTTAGGCACACTAAGAAATTCTTGATTATCAGATTTTAATTCACTTTCTACTTCTAGTTCTGCGGGTTGCACATCAATTAATATATTATCGGAAATATGTTGACTAATATCAGCTTTCCCTACCAAAGAATCTTCTGTTTTTGATTCACTCTCATTGATTAACTCATTTTGATTAGTTTCACAACCATCATCTATATTTTCGTCCTGGCATTCACCGGAATTAATGCTAGATGTGTCGTTGACGTCGCTATTTTTATTTGCATTATTTCTGTTATTATTTTTGTTTTTCTTCTTGTTTTTATTATTTTTACGTCTTTTTGGTTTGTCAGGCATATTAGCTTATCACTTCACTGTTATCACGTAATCATAGGCACTAAACACAAATGTTCAATCAGTCACGATTCTACACTTCCCGCGGTACCGGTAACTAACGCGTAGGAGTTGCGGTTTCGACGAGCCGTTACGTATACGCGTCAATGCTAGGGATATCGTGTCGTCTACGTAGATCACGCAAGGGCTTACAGTACGTAGAGCATTTAGTTCGGGTTCGAGGTTAACTAATTTCTTTTTCGCGAGCGGTCGCCGGCTGCGGCAGTCGTGTGCCCGCGCAGCGATTTACTAATAATTATAAATGGGTTGAAGTACACGAGCGCGCGCTGTGGACTTTATTTTTACGCAGAGACGTGTACGCGAGTGGTGCGCGCGCGACGCTCGCTTCTCGACCACGAGGGGAGTCCGCGTCACCGGCCGAACTACACAAACACACGCCGTCTGTATTATCAGCAGACGCGATATAAATCGTTTATTGCTAATTAATATTGCACACGCACAGCTTTATCCATTTTAGGGATGAATAACGGAGAGGAACTTCGAATCACAATGGCCCGTGAAACGTATTAGGAACGGAACGGGACGCAAACAACATTCTAATTAAACTTTGCCGAGAATATAGCCCTGATAATGGACTGTGGCAAAGTTTAAGAATAAAGATCTAGATGTTTCTATAAAATTATAGTATGCAAATACATTTAAGTAGTTATACATAACACTTCACTATAAAACAGCAAAATATATTTTAAGGCACCCTAAACGATATTTTGTGGTACTATTTTAATAAATACTGCTTAGATAGACAATAAATAAGCTGAACGTTATTTATGATTAAGTATGCAAAATTGCAGTTATGATATTATTAATTGATATATTTGGGTATTATGCTTGATTTTAGTTTTTGTCTACATTATTAAATAAGTACTCGTACCTACCAAAAAATCTTGAAATAGAAATATTAATAATGATATTTTTAAACCACTTCAAATGAAGTTATGCAAACAAGATAAAACATAAATAACGCGTTATCATTTGATGACTTTGTAAGATTACAAGGTACCTACTTCTAAACACATGAAAATACTACATTTCATTTGTATTTAGAAGTACAATAATTTTACCTAGAACTGAGAAATATCAACGGAATACTTTTTCCCTGTTTAAAAGTTGTGTATAAAATGTGAAACTTTCAAGGAAACCTTTTGAATTACATTTATTTCATGTTTCGTTCTTTTTGAGTAAACTTTAGTGACTCTTAATCCCATTTCATATATAGAAAATGTACAAAATAACTAGTTGTTACACAAAGGAGGTTTTTTAGTGAATAAAAAAAGAAATAATGCGGAGCTAAGATGTAAGCTAAGAAATAAGCTATCTGAATTGACATAGATACAAAAAAAACCCACGCTTAGGTTATCTATCTATCATCATGAGCATCGTCAATATATCACTTCTATTTAAAAAACTGACGTACATGCACCAAAAATGTGCAATTGGCAAATACGAACATTGCGAATAATATTTGAACATCCTGCCATATGATTGAAACTGTGTGTAGGAAGCGATATAAAGTTTATAACGAGAGCTGGCGGGCTAAAAGTAGACTAAATAGCCCCTATGTATCTAGACTTGCAGGTCATCTAGGCTGATTGACCACTTCCACTGCCGCAACGGCTCGTGCATGTAGGATGTTACTGTAGGTAGTAACAAGATCTATGTGTTTTATAAAACTAGAATGTTTATACTGAAAATGTATTCAGAAATAGTCAGTGGTTTTATATGTTATTTAGAACCATCACACCTATTTCCGACGTGAAACAATTCTTAAGTTTCAGATGTGAATGCTGGCTGACATATAAAAATAAGTAAAATAAAAATGTAAAATATTTTATTGATAAAAACACACCAATATAATTATATCGCAAGGGCTCTGTACTAGGTTATGGACCTGTGTTACAAGTACCCCACTCATCCACCGAGACAGTTTACAGTTAATCAACAAAATTTCATTTTTAGATCGTTAAATTTCATTTTAAATAGTTAATTAGTTATTTATATAGTCTAGTGCTTATGTGTCTATGTGTGTATAATTATGAGACAAAACAGAATGACCTAACGGATTCACAATAGTTAGCGTTCTAAGGAATACTTGACCTTGTCTACGTCATTTTCTTCCAACAAACAATTAGATGAATGGGGTTTCCACAACGTGACTGGCCATGTCCTTGCCTCTACAGTAGTTTACTTTCGTTTTTACCGCTCACGTGTATCATATGGAATTTACTTACTTCCGAGATGCTAATATCTCGGAAGTAAGTAAATTCCATAAGCTTGACAAAAATATAATTAGGAGATATTCTGACGTTGACAATTTATCTTCATGTATAACTTCTCCCTATCGTGGATATCTTTTCAATTAACCATTATTACCTTATTACTAACAATTATTAAAGTTAATAGAATTACAATAAATACGAAATATTTCATAGTTACAAATAATTTGACTCAAAATATAGTTCACGAACAATGTACCTCCTTGTTATAAACGTATGCATTGCAAAAGGCGTTATTTTTCTATCGCGAACCGCTAATGAGTAGGTAAGAACAGTCAACAGTAAATGTTTCCATTTCATAAAGCCACGTCACGAATGACTACATAGTAAATTCATATCGTCACTGATCCAAATTGTATCAATATAAACCCGTTCGTCGAATCAAATGTAGGTCAAGCAGGCAGTCTTAAAAAAACTCTGGACTACTGGCATTATTTCAGTTACATATGTTTTATTTGCTAATGCTAGTAATTTTTAAGACTTATTACATGGCTTACGTATCTATAGACTATACTTTCATGATTCACTTTTAAGTAACCGTTATTAATAGCCTTTAGAGAGCAATTTCGAAAACTCGTGCGGTTAATGCGATCTGAGCAACAAGCATTGTAAATCAACCGTGCAGGGTGACCTTCCAGAAATATCACTCGATCCCGTTCTGGATCGGACGTCCCGACTTCTGGATGACAATAAAAGTGTTTTGATATTTGTTTGCGGTGTGTTAAAATAAGTCGCAGTGATAGCCTAGTTGTAAAAATATTAATTGAACTCTACTTCTCCCATTCATGATTAAGTTTTAGGAGAGCTCTGGTTTGCGAGAGTATTATTTATTTATGTATAATTTATAATATAATATACTTTAATAGAAAATAAAAATATTTAAAATTTCATTTTTCGATATTTTTTATCGCCTGATAAATTGTTCATAATACTTCCAAAATTGTTTACGTATGAAGTTTACCAGCTCAGATTATTTCTAGCTCGATTATGACATAAACATTTCTCTTCACGAGAGAGTTAACCTACTGCTACTTGTGTGTATTTTGTGCCCTATTGGGCATAATTAGTGATGAAAAAGTGAACAAACGGCAGTTCGCATCGCATTGCATGACATAATCGCCGCATAGATCCGAGTCAGTGTGCCAAAAAAGCCCCGGCTGATAACTCCGATGGCGCTTTTTTGGCAAGCGGTCAAAGTTATAAGGTAAACGTGTCGACTGCATGCGTGGACAATGTTTCATAGTTTTTTATAACGCCTATTTTTCGGTCTTGAACTCCCAATCATCGTCAACCCATTATCGTCCCACTGCTGGGCACCGGTCTCCCCTCTCTATGAGAGGGATTTAGGCTTAGTCCGCCGCGCAGGCCAGCGAATTGGTAGACTTCTCACACATTTGAGGACATTTTAGGAACTCTCAGGTGTGCAGGTATCCTCACGATGTTTTCCTTCACCGTTAAAACAAGTGATAATTAATCTCTAATACGCACATAAATCAAAGGTGCGTGCCTGGGATTTGAACCTCGGACCTCCCGATTGAGAGGTCAAGTTTCAACCATTAGGCTATCATTGCTCATTCTCATTCTGAACTCCCTAAGTAATCGAGTTCTGTGTAGCGTAAACTGGTTCACGTAAGATGCTGCATAGGATGTAGGTGTATTCCCGTAATTGGGCAATCCAGCCATACTACTCGTACAGTTGTACATGCATATATCGTAGAATCGGTTGTTATAGATAAGTATATGGACCACGTACATTTGACGATTTTAGATTCTATATATAGCTATAAGATACAAATAAAATCGATTTTTTAAATTATACCACATTGTAGAATAATGATGTAATGTACCTATTGTTACTATGTGTGGCTATAATTTAGTTTAGAAAATATACAAATGTATTAATGTAAGGTACAAATAAAATCGATCATTCAATTTATACATCATTGTAGGATAAATAAATAATTTACTCTTCGCTATTTTATTTCTAATACGAATATTATAATATCGATGTACTTATAATTGAATGAAAAAGAATAAGAATAATACGCAATGTAATTAAAATAAATTCATACCTACAAGCAGACCCTGAACCGAGTGACAAAAAGCCAGACAATACACAGTTGTTTTCAGTCCGATTTAATTTGACCGCCCCAGGGCGGCCGGTCGCATCACAATCAACTCATCTCACTTGCTAATGTCCTAACACCTATCTACCTAACTATTCTACTGACGGCGTGTTCGTGTATTTAGTTGGTGTAGTGAGGTTAGCTGTTTACGTCTTTTCATGTAATGAAAACTAGTAAAGAACCAAGTTACGTCATGGCAATATCTCTCAGAGCAGAATTTGCGTTTTGGCAAAAAAAAAGCTCACGTCATCCCTCAACTTTATGAACAGATGATCAGTAACGCGGTTGGAAATGTCTGGACTCAATCGGCATAGGACCTGTTGGAGTGGCCCTAATTCGGGGACTATGTCCAACAGTGGATCTCCAAAGGCTAAATCCCAAGAACATTAAAATCCTACCGACAACTAGTAGAGAATTTTCTCGGTTGCGTTGTTCGTCAAAGTAACTTAGAATGCCTGATGAAATTGTTGCCCGTTGCAACTCCAAAGTTAATTATTTTAATATTAAAATAACCTGAAGTTTCGTATATTCGTTAATTAATATCTCTACTTATAATAAAATTGTAACAGGTCGATGTCTGTACATTGAAGATATCGAAAAAAAAATTACATAGG
>DWPV01003006.1:0-16037 GCA_018251915.1 Urbanus proteus proteus
TCGCTGATTAAAAGGCAAACACAGGTTCGCGCGTCTGAAGTATGGAGCGGGCATATCTACGGTATGTATCTATGTATGAAACCATTTATTTGACTCACAAAATATTCCTAGCGTCGGTAGTATTGTATTATATATTTATTTGAATATTTAAATAGTTTTTTCGGTTAAACTACACAATATCAATGCACAATTACAATGGAACAAGGTTGTGAAGTAGGTATCGTTATTGTGACACTTTTTACGTGGCCAGAATAAAACAATTGCTTTTGATACGGCATTGAACGCTTAATTTTTATGTACGTTTTTCATAGGAACTTAAAAAACACGGATAGGTGTGACTTGTTTCCATAAAGAACATCTTTCAAAATGGTGGTTTTTGCTCATATATTATGTTTGCAGCGTATTGAATACACGTAAATAAAATAAATTACAGGTAAATTAACTCGTGCTAAAAATTTAGAGTCAGTCTAGGACGTCTAAGCGATTAAATCGTAAACGCAGGTAAAAGCATCTTTTCGTGTTGTGTCTTCAACTCAGTCGATCAATAATACAATGTTACATGCAACTTTTATTGTCTTTGATACGATATATGCATAGACAATACCGCGTCAAGAATTCAAATGGCGCAAATTCGACATTAGCATTCCGTTCGGAACTTTATGGTTTGGCGTGTACGCTGATTCCAAATTTAAAACTTGCTTCCGGCAAACATTACTCAACATGGCGGCCGATATTCCGTTACTGGCCACAAAGAATTAGCGTTTCCGAAATGTCTACAGATTAAATAACTGGCGTGTATTGCATGGCGTGTTGAACGAGCTAGAATTAAGACATTTACTATTATCTTCGTTACAAAGTGAGGTTTTATCACGACTTGAAGATTATCATGAGTCTAAAAATGTAAAAGAAATATCATCGTTAAATGTTAGTAATTTTAAACTGTGAATCCGATTGAAATTATCATAGAAAACATGTGTTATAACTCCACATAGTTTAACAAATGTTTTTTGTTTATGTTTAGGTTCCATATTTGGTAAATCGTGGATTATTAGAGTGTCTACATTATAAAATAAAAAAAATATATATTAAAAATCTAGTAGGTAAAGCGTATTGGGCAAAAACTTGTTATTTTATTGAACCAATGCAAATCCGTGTAAAACTAACGCCAAAAATGCCAAAGTTACTAAAAATTTCAGCTGTCCACAACATGGCGGTGTGAATTGTGGGCTAGTGCCAACATCGTGTAGCTTGAAATTGAATTTCCCTCTTTGGCAACGTTGCAGGTTCAACTTGTGAACTACCATTTCTTTTCAAATTCGCAATACGAGTATATAATGCTTTTGAATAAAACTCGACTTATTATTTTATAGAATTGGCTCACGGTAATTCAGTATTAAGTGGTTATCGTAAACGGCAAGTAAGTACTTTAAACTTAAATAGAGTGAAGTCAATTACACATATTTTTATGTAGAATTTTCAGTGTTAGTTACGCTTGAAAAGATTCAAAAAGCTGATCGTTTGTATATTTCTGCCCTCATATTAATAAATTGGTTTTAACATTTTTTTAATCCGTTTAATTTTTACGAGACATTGCATTTAATAGCAAATACGAGTAGGCAATGATAGAAAGAGTCATGTAATGTGAAAGGACATTTTAAGTGGTATTTACAAGGTATCTCGATATCGAATCCCTATCGATTCCACAATGTACAACGGACAATCTAGGGATTTGCGGCTGGCTTTTCCCGGATTACACTGTTGTAATCCTCCGAGCCTTCCCCAGTAATGCGGGTGGGTAAGTGGCGCCATTGTTCTGAAGGGATCGAAGCTCAAGCGTTGCGTCAGGTATTCGGAATGCTTCAAACATTTCTTAGCATTGTATTGTCAAATAGCCGTGGTGTCTTCTGACGTCATCAAGTATAAGGTCTCGATTGATCGAGAGTATCTCGATCGTATTTTAAAGGTAAGGTAAGTAGAACTCTTCATAGTTAATCTCTGTAATTCACAGTTACATCTTTTTCTGCCTAATCATTTTTTTTCTTTTTCTGTGTCTCTCCACATCCTTTTCTTTTTCTGCCTAAAATAACAGCAGTGTTAAGCGCTGCTGTGTTTCATAAAAGCTGTGGTAAATGTTACACATATGTCCAAGGTGCTATGAGTCTAAAAGCATTATTCGACATAATTATACTATCGTGAAGTAACATGACATCGTTCAGGTCACCCGGCGTCCTACTTCCAGATATAGAGCGGGCTTATCCGGTCAACCGTGTATAACCGGCTATCGAGATTAATCTGTTAACCCCTTCTGGACTTTACTTAAACTAAATTTAGTCGTATCAAAAGGTTCTGTAGGGATCTTTTTTACCCGACTGCGTAAGAAGGAGGGTAATGTTTTTCGAACATAGCCTATAGGTATACCTTGTATTTATGAATATCCAGTTTAAACGTGACTAAAAACGTGACGTTTAAACGTTTAAAGAATCTTGGTTTGGGGTATAGTAAAAAGGTGTAAATTCTTTACAGAATCATTTTTAGAGATTTCTACTACTTAGAAAGCATTTTTCCAATTGCAATCTTCAAAATACTATAGTATTTGCTTAGTATAGATTACTCATGCGCAAATAATAAACGCGTCATAAGGAAAACCGCACACATATATCATATTTCAAAATATTAAGCTCATTCCAGCTTGAATAGAGATTATAAAAATGAGAATTCCAAAACTACATTAAGGGTCTCCATACATACCAGGTCATACGGTCCATGCCAAGATTGCCATTTTTTTATATGATTGAGCAGCAAACGAGCATGCAGTCCACCTGATGGTAAGTGGCCACTGTCGCCGATGGACATCTGTAATCAACCCCAGATAAGATCAATGTCCTACCTGAGGTTGACCACAGATGCGTTGCTACCCCTGAGGACTGGGTTGGAACACCTCGGATACGTACGAGTATGACTCCATGTATGTAATGTAAATCACTTAATGTACCTACCTACAGTGTTATATCGTAAAAAACTATTGTAAAAACGCTGTTTTTCTTAATATATTCCTGAACATATAGCCCAGTGTCAAGAGAACCTAATTATTATAAATAAATAAATAAATAACGCTTCACACTCATAGCCCCACAGTAGGATTTTCTCCTGTGTCGTGGGTGCCATGGACAACACACAAGACAAGGACACACACCCAGACCAAGAACGGAAATTCAAACACATCATTCAAATTCCCGACTCGCTGGGAATCGAACCCAGGACCCTCAGATTAGCGGTCCGGCGTGTTAACCATTGCGCCATCCGGGTCGTCGTCCTAATGATTGACCTAAGCCGATTCCACGATAAGTTTGAAACCATTAAGTATACTTTAAGGAAAGTTATAAACCCATCACTCAGTACGTGCCACCACATTAATTCCCGCTCCTAAATATAACTAACTTCCAACGTCATTATATTATAAACAAACACCGATGACTCACTTCATAATCCTTAAAACTCGATGAGCTCTAAACATTAATGAGGGCACTTCAGAATTATTCCGTTCTCACACTTTGTTGGTATTTGATTTTTCTATAGAAATATGCCTCTAACATTTTTTATCATTAGGCCACAAAACATATAAAAAATGATATTTCAGTATTTGAACGGTCATGAAACATCATAAAATAATTTATCTATATAATATCTATACTTCGTTGTATTAAAGTGTTATTATTTACTACTTACTTAAAAAGTATTGTTATCTACTACTTACTTAAAAAAATTAAAATGTCATTTAAACTTTTCTTTCCGTCTCCGTTATAGGTAGATACGAGAGGTGCCTGTAAGAAAAGGGTATTTGGCTAATTTTAAAATCGGTTGGATTAATTTTGATAGAATTTTCACGTAGGGCGCATCTCTACTTAGTCTTACATATCAGACCGTTGAGGGAAAGTTCGTAGTAAATATGAAGCTTACTTAGACTTATGAGATAAATGCACAAAAACATGATTACTGATTACTGCCTTCTATAGGAGAAAGTTGGAAGCAATACATGAGTGATATATTATGCAGCCCATTTCAACATCTACTGACATTAAATTACTTACAAAAGATATTATGTAAAACTAGGTACAAAATGAATTGGTTGAATATTTCACTCTACAGCCGTTAAACTTAAAAAACGCTTTTTACACCTATAGCTACACAGAAGAATTTTCTCTTGTGTCGTGGGTGCCATGGACACAAACCTACATGAATACACAAACAGCTAGACCCAGAACAGAAACCTAAATCCATTTTTTAGATGTCTGTCTGGCCGGGAATCGAACCCGAGACCCATTGCGCGTCAGGCCGGTATGGTAATCATTATTATTATATAATAAGAATTATAACTATGTCACATATACTATAGTACGTACATATATCTATACGCTTATGTTTTATTAGATAAATAAGACCCACTCTACCACCACCATGCCATGTCTGGGTAAACGCAAATCCGCAAAGAACCTTGTGTAGAATTATCAGATATGTTACTATTCTCACGCTATTTTCCTTCATTACCTACTAACAAATGGTACTTAATTTGTAATAGCCACATAACTTAAGTACAATTCGTAGTAAAAGGTATACATTAACCATAGAATATTCCCAACTTTAAAATACCTGCGTATCTAATCCGGATATTATATAACCGGCATCAGCAAGTTAGTGAGTCTAGCCGGATATTCTGCGATCACCTGCAAATATCCGGTGCCGGGGTTTAACGGTATAGCAGGAAATTAAGTCAACTACACCTTGTTTATAATTATGCCACTAATACGACATAACTTAGTACTTATCTATATTTAGTTGATGATAAAATATAGCGATTATCAATGTGTTATGGCTATGATGCTTGAAATAAAGTTACGGGGAAAAATTGTACTAATAAACAAATAATTTGAAGATTTGAAAGGATCGTCACATTCACATATTCACTTGTATTCTTAACGTAGATACCAGATATTTTTATTATCTTACTTAAATTTTTATTCTTCCTCATACGCCCTTCTATGTTTTTATAAATTTTAAATCACTGAGTTGGCAATGAGATATTTAATTAATCGGAGAGTTAAATTCAAAGCTCCATAACCTTTGTGCCTTTAATCATCCAAAAACATCTAGAGATTCTGCGTAATTACTGCAAAAACTGCGCGAATATTGTGCGCAGTGAAATAATGATCTAGTACTTAAGGACATATTACTTGTACGTAGGTATCCTGCGGTGGAGGCTGAACAAAGCCTTATTTCCATTACGCAACGCCACCGCGCTTCACATAACTAATGAATTCCTAGGGCTGTCGCATCATTATATCCTTTCAGAATGTTTTAATTTAAACAAAGTAGCAAACGAGTAACGTTACAAGTAATCTGATTAATGGTCTCTACCAACCATAGAGAAACGAAAGGAGCCGCTAGAACATATATTGGAATCCTGAAGGGTACGAATACATTGTTATCCACCTATGATATGCTAGATCAAAATGTTAGGATGCTCAATTTAACTTTTGTTTTTACTTATTCACGAATTATAACAGCACTTAACATTGCTGAGAAATGGCGTATCATAAGTAGTCATTGAATCTAAAGTAGTTTTTGCAAATTAGAATTTAATTCCCAGTGTCCAAAATTAAATACAGTCATATAAACTATAGCTTAGCGAAAAAATCTATGGTGGTAGAGTAGAAGCTTGAAAATTCAAACATGTGGAAGTGCCAACCCTACAATTATTGCACAGGAACATAGGTGATACAAAGTCGGCTCAGTTAAAAGCCCTGGGGAGTGAATATCTATTCCGTGCATGTAGCAAGGTGTCGATGGAACATGCAGCGGTGATGTTACAACACATGTGTGCTAATACATAATTCTATCATATAGATTGTGTCATATGAAAATGGAATCCGTAGAAATTTCTATATAAATACACTTTCTACACACAGAATTTATCAACTAGATTCGTGTTATAGCTATTATGTTGTACAAAGATGCATACTGACTCCTAAATCCAGATACGAAATCAAAATTTACCATTTATATATGTTTGGCCGGTTTCTTATGAAGAAATATCACTTATAATTTTTTCCGAAAATATTTTAAGTGTCCGCGGTAAATTGAAAAAAAGCAGACAACCGCGTAAACCTACTCTATGTCTTAAATGTTTATTTTTGTGCTAAATGTGAAGAGTGTAGACAGCCACGTACCTACCTACTAGTTATTTGTCCACTAAGTATTTAAGCTTAACTAATACCAATTACCTTGTCTATATACCTGTGCGTGTGACCACATGCTTTCAAAATAGATTGCCCCGTTACGACATTGTCATGTTACGTCTATGTATGCAAAAAGAAGAAAGTTAAGACTTACTGCAACACACTTAACAATATAATCGACTATGAAACCTAAAGTACCCAAAAAGCATCAAGCAATCGCTTGTAAAATAGTTTTTGCAACAATAATTACATTTTGCCGTGAAAAAGTTTTACTATAACTTTTTACGGATTAAATAACACTCAGTGTTACGAAATAAAACACTCTATCAGCCGCAATCGATTGGCCATTTACTGTTACATTGAAGATAATTCAGTTATACAATATGAACACGTAAATAAATTGAGAGGTCGGTTTGTAATTTTGAAATAATTGCAAATTTCTAAGAACATATACTTATTGCGAAACACAAACCTTAAGTTTTAAGTCATCACTGTGCAAGGCCAATTATCTGTATTTTTCTTTTTATCCACCTATTTGTGATCAATATAATTATCATAATATTAATAACAGCTACTGAATTAATTAAATGGTAAATAAATTTAAGTACTCTATTTTTGCTCTGAAAAATGAACTTTTTAAATAGGTATGATTCTACGACGAACTATGTATTCGTAGTAAGACATATTATTTATCATTATAATAAGCACTGAACCAAAATAATTATATTGTGAAGCGAATTGCAGCAGAAAGCATTGTGTATTTCATAACAACTTCGCTGTTGTCGCATCTATAATGCAACTCATTCATCTGGGAGAGAAATATTTCGTTCGTTAATATATATGCATTGAAATACACTCAAGATACCTAATTATTAAAAATATCAAACCTAGAATTTCCTAAAGTTTTGGTAAATTTTAATAATACCTACTCGTAATTTCGACAAATACACTTTTTGAACTCGCTAAAATGTTGGGAAAGATGCATTGATTTGCTTACAAAACAGTGTTCGGATTTTGTTACAAACTCTTACATACAAGGATTGAGATTTTGATAGGGTTGTCGACCCTATCAACTAATAATCTTAATCCCTATCAACTAATAAAGAACATATCAAACCCTTGGTGTCGTTTTTTTTCGTAAGACAATTAAATCTTTTTGAAAACCTAATTGTTTTTCAAACATCTTTCATGGCCGACCTGTACTGTACACTGTAGCAGCAAATCTATTCCAAGATAAAGGTTTACGAATATGCCACCCTTTGAGGGTTGTTTTATAATACGGCTCTCTTAAAATGAAGCGATCATCTAAGCTCTCAGGAGTGGCTCCATATGAAATAACTTAGAGATGTCCATGGGCTACTTACCATCAGGTGGACTGCTACTTAATTCTTATAATAAACCCCTTTCGGAGGTACTTAATTAATTAAATATTTTACAACTTATTCCTGACACCCCTACATAGCACATACATATACGTTACAACCGGTTCACGTGGTCGGAACTTGCTCTTTGTTGGTCACATTGGCTACGGTCTGAATAATCATCTCGAGCACCGATCACTGAGGATCGTGACATTCGTGACTTTTGTCACCTTCAAACATAAAACCATTCATGGGTTCCGAGGGCATCACTGCCATGTCTATGTATTTTGGGCCTTATAACTGTGCACTTTTTCTGCTTAGCCCAAAGGTTGACCGATAGGGAATGCTGCTAGCATTAAATCCGCCTTTTGTAACACTTTTAGGTACCTATAATTAAGTTTTAAACAAGTGAATAAATGTAAAACTGCAGTTTTCTAATATGGAAAGACACTTATGTGAGACGTAAGTTAGTCTTTGGACTTAGAAACGTATCTCCGATTCAGACAGATCTCTAATCTTATTTGTACCAACTACAAATGACGTCCATGTGTGACGGATACTACTTAATATCAGGTGGATTTTACTTTTGTTTATTATATTTCACGGAAAAACTGACTCTAAATTGTACCAAGGTTTATACATATATCGCGTTGAAAGGTTAACCAAAAGTTTGCCATAGTGTTCCCTGAGGTGAAATTTGTAGATAAATACTTGTATATTAAGTTAAATTAATTGGTACACCAACCGCGGTAAAGTAACTTACTTTGATATTACGCCATTATTTTTTACCAAAAGAGTAATTCGTCACAATCCCGTAAAACATTCCACTCTGAGCCCCACAATCGCATAAAACATTTGAATCTTTTCACGAAACTACCAAAGGATGTTAGTAGGTACATTCACTAGATTCTAAATTACCAAGGATGTGTTTGAGGCTACAAAATAAAACTCACCCTCTTTTGTTCCCACCGGGACCGAGATCCGATGTTACATCCCTACTTGACATAAAAAGGATTGAGCAAAGTCTACTGCAATGCGGAATTTAAAGGAATACGCGAAAGCTAGCGGAGTAGTAAAATAAATTTGGATGAAAGACAAGTTTTCCTTTCAGTGTTATCAAAGAATAATTACATTTCCTATGTAAATTTTGTGGCTCTGTGCATTGGTCGTTTTAAAATGATTCTCAAGAATATTTGAAGCATAAATATTTAAGTGCTTGAAATAATATAGAATAATGTTGATTTCAAATTAAGTTTGCATTTTGACTTAAAGTTAGAGACAACATAGACCATTGCATTTGATTTGCATTTTTAGAACAATTTATTTATTACTTTAAAGAATTATTTACGAGTAAATAGAAGAATAGTCAAAAAACCTGCACACCTGAGATATCTTAAAAAAACCTTTTCAACGATGTCTGAATTCTACCAACTCGCACTTGTGCCAGTGCGGACTACTTCACCCCTTCACTTTGAGAGGAGATTTGTGCCCAGCAGTGGTACAATAATGGATTGACGACAAACAGACATATTAATAGCAAATTTAATTTTAAACAAAAGTAAAATTACGAGAACTGGTTAAGCCTCAGGCGATGCGGTAGTGGAGAACAAAATAAATATTTTTATTGTTCTCAATTAAAGCTGCGCACTCAAATACGAGCCTCCAGCATAGCCTTAACTTCACTCGAGTCGAATTTAATGGGTTATATATCTAGGTTCTGCTACCCTATTTATTCTGAAAAAAACAGTGTTCGTCGAATAAATTTCTTCATATTATATTCTTATACGAGTAACTTGTGTACAAAATAGGAGTAGAAAACTAGTAGTGTACGTACGTACGTACGTAATAAATGATCCTTAATGCTCATGCTCATAGTGTATATTACCAACTCCAAATAAAAATTGTGTACCTAACGTTGCGGGTTGCCACGGTTGCCTGCAGCAACTATGCTCTGAGAAGGCATTTTCAGTTAACTGCATTTTATTTATACTGTATTTTGATTGTGCATATTTGCAATTTTTAACTGAATAAACGATTTTTCGTTCTTTTTTTTTCTTTCTTTCTAACGTCGGCCATAGATGCATCGCTATACTAGAAGTAGGTTGGAACGTTTTGCACCTCTGCCTTATCGTATTTTCATTTCAAACCCAAACAGCAACCTACCAAAACTGCAAACCTACCACTTTTACCTAGTTATTATACAGCAGAATTAATGTGACTGTGATGCCGCCTAAATGGAATGGCTACTGGTTCCGCCTTTTAACTTGAAATGTGATTAAAATAACAATAGGTAGTAAATAATATTGAATCGTTCTCTCCCACTAATAAGATGTCATTCTAATTAAAGCTACTATATACTCTGCGCTGCTCGAGTAGAGCCTAGCTTGACTCGAGTCGACACTAAAGATCCACAAAGCTGTATTCTCATGACCCATTTATTTTTAGCAGTTTTAGTTTTGCTTTATACACTGCAATTTAACTGAAACATCTATTAATAAAAAATATATTACATTGTAAAAAAAATAACTGACTCATTCCTTAGTTTCTTTAAGGCAGAATTAAGCTAAAGACGTACCTTTTATTCATGTGTGGGAAAGTAGCAAAAGTAGGATGTAAGAGTTATTTAACACACCACACAGTGAAATAATTTCATACACACAATGACAAGTATTAGTACATATTATGTCATAATACCTGTTTGTGACGAAATAAATCTCTTTATTTTTAATTACGATTGTGCCTTTTCTATTGTCTATATAAAATACGTAATACATATTTACTTTAAAAAATCTGAAAATTAAAATATAATACTAACTTATAGTCAGTAAAGCAGATTGCTAACGAAGGAAATAGTTCGTGTCATTTGAAGACATTTTTAGAATTGCAAGAGTACTTATCTCTGCGCTCGGGTAAGGAGTTTAAGAGACTCGAGTGTGGGTACCAAGTGGAACATAGCTAGGAACGGTGCCCTATTTCCTGAGGACAATGCAATCTGTAGGTTACCTGTTCACAAAAGAATCCTTGGGGAGTTCCATTTTATGATATTCAAGGGATAAAACAATAACGGTAATATATTTTTATTAGTAAAGCCGTTATGAGTGGAAATCTTTTTTTTAAGATTTCTAAAATAGGCCCGGTTTTATTGTTAAAGCAGCAGTCATATAATTTATTTTAAAAAATATTTAAAAAGTAATAGTAAACACATTACAAGGTAAAAGTAATGTCAAATTATGTAAATTTATACACATTTTAAAGTTTCTAGATATATCAAATCATTTTAAATTTCATTTTAAGGAGATATATTTTCCGTCCGCTAATTCTGAGTAATTCTATTTAACCCACACAAAAACACGTTAATGATTTTAAAGTTTTTAAAGTTTTATGTGGGAAAAAGCGGCAAAAAATATTGTTTGTGTTATAATGATACTTATAACAATAATGGAATTTTATGAATTTATTCTCATTTAATTACGATTTATTATAAAAATGAAACAAACCGTCTAAATTTTATTGTATTTGATTTAATTACAGTATATTTTATTTTTCTTTTGTATTTTTCGATGATAAATTCCTAAAAGTATAGTTTAATTATAATATACGTAATTTTTTATAATCCCTGCACCAAATTTCTTTAGCAGAACGAAATAAATGATATGTGCTCGGTGATGAGACATAAAAAGAAAGGTAAAACATTTAATTCAATCAAAGTGCACAATAAATAACATAAATAGTAGTGAGTTTTTTCAAATCTCTATATATACAAATAAATAAAATCCAAAATAAATTAAAACAGCTGTTCAATTGCATTCAAAACGGTAGAAATCAACATCATTCATCGCTACGTAGAGATGAAAGTGAAGGCGTTTGTTTACTCAAAGAAACCTCTAAACCCATTAAAAGCTCTTAAGACCCGTTTAAACAAATAAACGTTCGAAGTATTCGATCCAAGCTGTTTGGAAGACTTGTTGTATTATTGTTTACTAATGATTGGCACAGAAAAGGTAAATGTAATTACTATTTTTCACTTTTACGAATGAATAGCATGCAGAGGTTTGGATTCTGACCAAATAACACGGAGACACGTATATTAGTTCTATGATTCTGGCAGTTCTGGCCAGATACATAATCCACATATAAATTATTAACATAGTGCTCAATATCTTACACTATGCGTTTCTCATGGCTAGCACGCATCTGTATTTTAACTATATTTAGTTCACCTTATTTTTTAAACCGCGACACCGCAGATGTTATACTCCTTTCTTTCAAAATAGTACTATCTAACAAATTTAGCTATTTTTTAAAAGATTGAAGTAGCTATCAAGCATACACTCCATCAACCTGACATGAACTTCATTTTATAGACTAGGATCTCTATCTGAGAGTTAATATAGTCGCATCACTGTGATTTAACTAAACCAAAAAGGTTATAGAATTTTACTAAACCAATATACGATTACTTACTGTCAATTGAATTATAATGTACAAGTGAAGTCGCATATAAATCGTCCGTTCAAGGTGCATATGGAAATACGAAGATTATTCAATATTATTATTCACAGACCTGTTTGGTGACATCACAGCTACCAACAATAGTATCTTAATAATTACCAGAGTATATGTGAAGCGAGTTAAATAACATGATATTAGCTATATTGTTACTGTGAGAAACTTCTAGAGAAATCGTAGCTGGTTAAATGTTTAGAGACGTTGAGTGAAATGCTGGTGGCGCTGTTTGTTTATTTTTTCAATGTGGAGTTATAAAACATTCGCTTTTAGCATTATTTGCTTTGCGCTGCAAGCGTTAGAAACTTAAAACTTAAACTTAAAACGCTTTCTACACTCATCGCCCCACAGTAGGATAGTCTCCTGTATCGTGGGTGCCATGGACACACACGAATACACAAAGACAAACCCAGAACAGAAATCTAAATTCATCATTTAGATGTCTGTCTGGCCGGGAATCGAATCCGGGACCGATTGCGACTCAGACCGGTATGATAACCGTTATACCACGCGGGTCGAAACTGTGTACCTGATTTTATAAGGTCACGAAATATCGCTGAAAATCGTGTCGTAATTTGATGAATTTCGTTAAAAATTTAAAATGAAGCTTCAAGCGTTATCCGTGGCTCCAATGTGATTAATCTGATTTAAACGAACCATTGACACTACGGAACCAAAAACCCTAAAAGTATATTCGGGGTTGGACGCGAGTGGCCATCATTATGTTATAGTATGTTATACTCGTAAGATACTACGAGTAGGTATCTACGTGATTTGTTACGTAGAGATAAGGAATTTCCCGAAGTCTTATCGTTAATTCGTTTCGTTACATCATAGACCTGTCTAATAGATAATTATTAACGTAATAGCAGATAATTATTACGTTATGTTTATGGTTTTACGTCAAATTTTCTGTTAGACAATTTAATTTAATGGATGGCCATTGCAGACGTAATTGGGGATTCAGAGGATTTGAACTCTATTTCCTTTCAATTGTTTGAAGGAATCCGTGTAGGTAAGTAGCCCTTTGAAGGCTTAATCGAAGCGGCTTATAGATAATTGTAATTAGATTGTGTTATAAATCTATAGATACAAATAAACAAAATTGAGGTGTCTGTTTGTTATTCTAAAATAACAATTTTTACTCAATGCATATTATGTAAGTACGTTAAGTTAAGTACGTCTGTCAGTCCGTTTGGCTAAGGTAATCTTCTGAAGGTCTTCTCAGGTCCAGCCATCTTCTTAGGTCCAGCCACCTATTTTGACGAGACTTTCTCTGGAATATAGCTAAAGCTCTAAGGCGTAATATAGGCTACTGTAATATTTGAAAAAAGCATTAGCGCACGCTGCAGAGGAGAGAGGGATTTCAGTTATATTTAAATATGTATTCATTTTATTTTTTAAACGCGGGTGAAACCGCGGGGATCTGCTAGTGTTATATATTAAAGTAATAGTCACGCCTCTTAAGTCGTAATGTTCATTACTTAATAGTAGGTACTTTTAAGACAAATGTAAAAAATGAAATCTTTATTCCAGAGGTAAAAAGTAGGCAGGTACTACATATTATTCAAAGGTACTTTTTCACGTTTTCGCAATTCAGAATGCTTTTAATATTTTTAAAATTCTGTTTACCGTCGTCACGGTAAATCGAAAAACAGCTAACATTATATTCAGCGACGGTTTTTTCAGCGCTGAATTTAAAATAAGCCTTTTTACCGACTTCGTTGTTTTAAATGTTTAAATTGGTCTCTTTGTGGAGAACGACTGCAGCCAACTGAATTTTGCAATGGAAATCAGTAAATAGTGAGTAATATTTTTCAAGCGACGGAAATACTGAAAAAATATGGTTTTTTACTTGTTTTCGGGAAATTACGTTAAATTTATATCGCTTTGTTTTCTTTTGTTCTACGCGTCATTAATAATGCTAATTATTTAAATTATTTTATACCTACTTACATATAATAACCAATTATTAATTTTTATATAGTTATAAGTAAACCGTTTTTTTTATTATTGCTATATAATTAGGTACTTATTATAGTTGACGCAAGGAACCTTGATGGGATTATAATTTACATAATAAACTTTTTATATAAATCTGTTATCCAACTAGCGAATAAAATTGTATAATCGTATCATTATTATTTGAAGCTATAATTTAACTCATTGTAGATATGTCGACTGAGTTTACCTACAAGTTAGTGTTAAAGTTTGGGAAACGTGTTGAAAGCGTATTCAACATACGAGCAACCGCAAGGAATTTCGCTGTCACAACTGACCTTTAGCTATCTAATCTCAGCCCAACCCTGCGGTTATAAATCCCATTCTAGCGACTGTCTCGAAATTAACCATCGCGACATGCGCTGTGTAACCGCGTGGGCATAGGGTCGAGAGTCGCAGAATCGATCAAAACTAGGATTGCCATCGAGCGTAACGACTGACTGATACACATATGTTTTGATAATGTGACGCCCACCATAGTGCGGCGGATATTATGCGCGATGCTAATGTGCAGATGTCCGCACTTTCACCTCCGCCCCATGCAATGAATTGCGTGAGAATATCTGTATCACGCCCTCGGGGACTGCGCTGTCATAATGCCGCATAATACGAGTTACTATTAATGGAGCTGTTAATTAGTCCCGCAGGTGCGACTTCTTTGTAACCATCTAACCGTGTTAACGCTGACTACATGCAATCTTACACCGCTACTGGCATAAGTAGGGTCGCCGTCGGGAAGCACGTACCGCTGTCGCACGTGATGTCATTAGGCTCTCCCCATAAACCGCTGCAGCAACTCAGCGGACGTGCAAATTACGAGTGTTCGCGAATGTCAAGACGAGATGGGCGAGTGTCATCGGGTGCAGCGCGAGGTCGTCGGCCGGCATCGATCGCGCTGTTTGTAAACATTGCGCATAGCTGCGACCCCGATGAAAGAATAAGTAGGTATGTTAAATGGAGGACTCACCTGTACGGTCTGCGCGCTCTCCTTGTCGAGCAGGAACTCCATGGACTTGTGCGGTCTCGGGGTGCGCTGGTCGGGCGGCGCGAGGGCCAGCAGCGAGCGCGCGTGCAGCACGGTGCGCTGCGTGTCCACGTCCGTCTCCAGCACGCCGGGCGCCGGAGCGGGCGGCGGGCGCGGCCGCGGTGGCTTGTGCGCCACGCCGCCCGCCACGGGGGGTGCCGCGGGCCGCGACACACCCTCCTCCTTCAGCGGGATGCGCACATACTGCGGCCCGGCGGCCGCCGCGCGCGCTCCCTGCCCCGCATCTGCCGCCGTCGCCGGCGGACCGCTCGGGGGCCGGCCGTTCGCGCCTGCGCCCCGGGATTTTTTCTCCTTGCGCCCCGAAAATCGGAAGTTCGCGAACCTCGACAGGAAGCCGGCTATGCGGCTCCGAGGCGCACGCGCGCCCGCGTCCGTCATTGCGGCGGCGCGCTCTGCGGCCGGCGCGCGCGCGTCCTCGCCGCTCCCCTCCACCACTATCACCTCCGCGTCGGCCGCGTCATCGCTAGCGCTCTCGCTCGCCGTCGTGCTCGTACTGGTCTCTCTCCAACTGACTTCTGCCACTACCGGCGAAAACGTAACCCCCTTCGATCCCGCGGACACCGAGCGCACGGGAGGCGCGGAGTCCGGAGGCGGCGGCGGCACTAACTGGAGCGACGCTCGCAACTCGTCCGGAGTTTCGCGTTGAGGGGTAGCGCGCGCTCGGAGCTCGGGCGTCGAGCGCACTCTTGCGTCTCCGGGCCGTAGAGGCGTCGAGGTGAAAACCGGTTCCCTGATCGGATCCGGCGATGGCGTTCGTGGAGGTGAAGGAGAGACGGACGAGGGCTCCATTCGTCTACGTAGCTCGTCTAGGACGTCGTCCCACGCTCCCCACGAGTCTCGCAGGCGTCGAGCGGTCAAAACGGAGAGTTCTCGGTCATAATCACCTCCGCC
>DWPV01003007.1:0-16035 GCA_018251915.1 Urbanus proteus proteus
CTCTGTCGTCTATATTAATGCAGAAAAACTGTGACGATGGAGAGATGTATCTAGTTCACTATATGAGCAGAAAGACGAGCAACACAGAAAGCCGGTATAGTTGATACGAGTTGGAAACATTAGCTGTGGTGGAAAAGAAATAGAGAGTGTGGTGTGGTGAGCGTTATATTACTGATATTCATATATTGAGAAAATAAACCTCTAGACAACTAGAAAAAGATGTTTCTTTTGAGCCACCATCCCTACAAATTGGGTTGCAGCTGATAAACATAGAGGTCATTAACCCAACTTTGTTCATAAGTTAAATTATATTTTTTAAATACAAATTCACTTTTGCCTATTAATATTTATTTTATAGGATTGTCAATAATAGGTAGGTATGTACCGTGGCTTTAATGTTGGCAATCCCAAAAAGAGTTCATGAGTTTTATAATTTGGTTAGTACCTATGAAAATTAATAAGTAAGGTTTATGTTTTGCACTGTTGTAAAGCTAAGGCATAAATTCAATAACCTAACATTTATTTCATTTTACAAACAACAACATACAGTATTTTAACTTATTAAAATCAATCTAGATTATTTTACTTAGAAAACTTATTTAGTATGTAGATTACAAATTTTATTAAAACAATTATAGCAATACTTAAATACTAATTCATTTAATTCATAGTTTTGTAATGTTGACTGGTTGAATCAGTTCGAAAACATAGGTTTCAGAAATATTAATTGCGATGAAAATGTTATGGAGGACGATTATGTTCACATACTTATTTCATTATATTTTACATGATATTATTTGAATTTTGAAGTTATACAAATTATATTTACATATAAATAAACTTTGACTATGGAATAGAACACACTTTGTTTTAATGGTGAAGAAAAATACCGTGACGAAACCTATAAATCTGAAATCTTTAAAATTATCTGTTTAAATTAAGTATGCAGCGCTGTGTATTGTGGCCTAATACTTCTCTGCTTAAACATTTAGTGGTACGGAACCCTCCATGTGTGAGTTCAACTCTCACTTGGCCGATTATTTAATTATTGCTCCAGTATTGAAGTATATTTTGTCGCAAAGAAACAAGTGTTGGTATGTATGTAAATCCTGAACATTAACTCTTAGTCTTAACTTTCTTGTTGTAACATCTATTCAACTATTATACGAACTTTTAACTCTTTATTTACTTTATTTTGAAACATTTAAAAGTTGAAACAATATATGGTAAACATTCAGTCAAGATGATAATATACAAGATATTAAATATATTTAAAAGCGGTCAAAATATTCATAAGCCTGTACAATTTGCTGAAACGCATATTTTAGAAGGCACTTTGATTTTAGGGAACTTATTAAGACGTTCTGATACAGCCACCCTTAATTTAATTTGAAAAAGGTGACACAGACGAATGTGCCCCCGCGGCGGCTTCAGATGCAAAGCAACACGAGTGCGAGGGTGTAAGGGTATGCACCCTTGCTGGCAACGTAGCGCGGTAATTATTTACGAAGGGGCCGAGATTCCACCCACCCTACAGCCTAGGGTTGTCACACTTGTGTGGCGAAATTAGTTTCTCTTCGCTTGTCATTTAAAAATATATTTTATTTTACATAATACAATAATTGCCAAAATTATTAACGCAACAAAAAATACAGAAAACGAAATCGATATTCAAATATATACGAGTAAGTTTTAAGGAATACATACAACTGATCACTTTGTCTTTAGGTCACAATTTAACAACATAAGTACATATGAATTTAAGCCACAACTTAACTTCGCCCAAACTTAAAAATATGTTTTGTCCCGACATTGTTAAGTTTGACGAAGGAGACAGCCCTATAATATTCATAACACACATGACCTGACGTACTACCTGACCTGACTTGTTGCGTTTTGAAATTTTGCAGCAGAAGTTTAAATGAGGCAAGATACTTGTTTACTGTAAAGTTAATAGTTGTGAAAAACTGATTTATTAATACCTATTACAGACACAAGTTTTTAAACTCGTTCTAAATCAGTAATAAAACGTAACAGATAACTAATATTCACATGAGGCTCTTCAAAAAAGATACATTGGCGACTCCTCTGGTGTTGCAAATGTCCATAGGCGACGGTGACTACTTTCTATCAGGTAGTCCCCATCTGCCTTTTCGTTAGGCTTAAATACAAAATATACATCTGTATATTATCTTACGTTTAAGATTATACCTACTTATGCCAATATAGTAAAAAAATTAACCGACAAACCCGAACGATAAAGCAAGACTATAATTTTATTATTTGTATTTGTGCTAACCAGCTGTCTCTAATAGATGGCGCTGCGTAGGTCATTCTCACAGAGCTTTATCGAAGGACATTTTTATTTTTCCTTTTATTATTTATATAGTTCAGTTCATCGTTCAACAGAGCGAATACAAATAAAAGAAAAACATATAGAAATAAAAATATCTCCTGCCAATATAGATTACGCGCTCAATCGTTGTGTGGGCCAGTGACATTATTTTGTGTTGTTTCAATGGAATAATAAATAGTAAAAACAAATAAGGAAATCCTAGAGACCAATATTTTGCTTCGTCCAACGTCGCGAGGCGGAAAATCTGCGGCCGCTTCCCCGAAACACTTATTTAATTATCTGTAAACGACATACCTACTACCTATATCATAAACGGTACAAAGTAAACTATTGCTTTAAGGAAATTAGTTACGTTTCACTACTTGAGACGGTAGTTCCTTTAGTCCTTTACAAAAGAAAACAACTATTAAAATAATCCAAACAAAATTAGATGGTTGAACAACAAATTTAATATATTTCAGGTTTGAACCTTTTATCTCCCAACACTGTTGAAGAATTCAAAACGCACTTGTGTTTAGACAGAACACACGGCGTACGACGGACGCAGCTGTGCACTTTATAGCGTCGAATTAACATATATCGAGATGCATTCCACGAGATTCCAATACGTAAAACGTTTACTCGAAGGGCATTATACGTTTTAATATGAAATGGGTGCTCGTTCTGAATTTCATGGCAATACTGTTGCAAGGATCTGAGGAAACCGGGTCATTCGGTCTTAGGAAATCGCCGCCTCTTGATATTTCTGAAAGGAGACGAGCCGCCGAGGCGTCGCCTGCTTTGATGGAAAGCCCTTTTCATGTTCGCTTCTTACTATCCGCCGGGATTGAAAATGATTCAGAAGGAAGTTCATTCTATGTGTATGTTGCACGTGCGCGGTATCATGAATCTCCTAGTGGACCACCATGAATATACCACCTATTTCTGTTTAATGATAGTAGTGTTAAGCGCTACTGTGGTCTGATTTTAAGGGTGTGGTGGGAGACACTTATCCAAGACATTCTAACTTAGTTCTGAGGGCCAAGTAGCAACGCATCTATGGTCGACCACAGATATGATAGACCTTCATATTTGGGTTGATTACAAGTATCCATAGACCGCAATGACCACTTACCATCAGGTGGACTGAACGCTCGTTTGCTACTTTTATTCGATAAAAAGTTAATTCTACATCGCGCACATGCGTGGTAAAGCCGAATCCCTTAGTGAACCACCATGAGTCAAATCGATGGGCATGGAACAAACTTCGCACAAACTCGTGACTTCTCGGTATTGAGCGTTCCAGAGAGTTCTCGACTTCCGACACAATCCGATTGTGATTACGGCTTTCTGTGATGGCGAGGATACTACTGATAGACATTAATTTTAGATTCTTATTAGTATATGTTCTGCAAGTCAGATTTCGAATTTACATACATATTGGTTTCTGCATTTTTGTCTAAATTCATAAGTCCTTTTCAAGAAGAAAAGGAGGAAAAAAACTGTGCTCGAGCATACACGGATATTTTAGCGCTGTAAGGATGAGCACTGCTCTACTCAATAATAATAAAAAATATTATTTCGTTTTTTTTTGTAATTTTACAAAAGATCGGCTGCTGTCTACCTCTTCTATGTTGTCCCTTAGTCGCCGTCTATGACATGACATGAGGAAGAAAGACTCGAATCAAAACAGACTTACTCGTATGCACCTAACACATTTGTCTCTGTATTAAACTATTTATACTTACTTACTTATATGAAATTACACAAAAAATCAAATCAAGATTTTTACCACATGATCGAATGGATGTAACACAGCTGTGCGCCTCCAAAGCGACGTCCAACGTTTGGGACGAATTAGAAAAACATTAATCGTGATAATCACAGTGTCGCACGGATGCTCACGCATAGACCACATTATGTCCACTGTATGGTGTGTGTACGAGTATTATCTATTGCGGCGAAATGTACAGATTATATTTGTAGATTGATTTACATCTTCAGATGACACACACTTCTGTAAAATGACATTAGACGGAGAGGCAAAACAATATTTCATGTGTGACCCCTATCAAGATTAACTTTGAACTAAAGAATATTAACTTCATTTCATTCCAAAACCATCTACTTATTTAACATAGTTATAATTCTATATAGCTATAGATGAACATATACATGCAATAGTTTGTCCAAAGCTATTAAATTCTGTGGCAACGGATGTAACACAGCTGTGCACGCAGCGACGTGCGCCAGTTTGAACGCATTAGAAAAAGCCGTTTGAATGGGCCATCCCTATGCACACATTCACATTAGTGCGGTTCGCCGAACAAATTCCTGTTATTATTGAAGCCGTTATGGCAAAAAACCATAACGTTTAATAAAATCACAATATGTTAAACCAGCCATTCTCAAAGTGTGCTCCGTGGAGTCCTGGGGCTCCGCAAAGCCTTTACGGAGGCTCCACGAGAATACTTCCATTACATTATTTTTCTTTTATTATAGTATACACTTACAATGTAACATAATTACCCATTATAAAAATAATACACGTAACGTTTATTTTGGGGCTCCGTCAAAAATTTCGCTTTTCAAAAGGGCTCCGCACAAAAAAAGTTTGAGAACCACCGTGTAGCACTTATTATTGAAGATAGTTTCATAATTTAAGTTAATTTAAGAAAGTCTAGAAATGGATTCACTGTGTTGTTGGATTCACAATTGTGGAATGACATTTCAACAATTCGCATTAGGTAAGAGTGGTCGAGGTAAATCGGTCTAAGCCGTTATAAGAAGAGACCCTTGCCTAGAAGTAGGATCCACACGAACTATTCCAACTCGATAATTTTGTTTTAATCAACATCGATATGTAGGTACTATACAAGTCTTATTCTTAAGTTAGGATTATTCCGCAGACGCTACACACTTGAGTCACCGGCGACACTCAATCCCATAAAATAGAACTCGTCTTATCTGTGCGCTGATTAACGAGAGAACGACCCACTATCGGCAATCGGCACTATCGGCATTATCGCCACTATCGGCCATCTCCGCTCATGACCGATAAATCACTAGTACGTCGTAAGCTTCGGTTTCCGTTTCTAATAATACTCGGTTATCCTCCAATGGTTTATGTGTACTGCGCTTTCATCGAAAGAGACAGTATACGTAATTAAGACGTAAACGTATTTCTTAGAACAATTAATAGTGTTATTTAAAGATATCGAGAGCATAGGAAATGCTATTTTATGAAGACATAGAAATTGAGGCGTATAAAATAAGTTTCGTGAAGATTGATAAGTCCCTAAGTTTAGATATTATACAAGAACGTTAACTAGATACTTAAATAATACATTATACGAGTACTAAACCCTGACAGTACCTAAAAACAATAATATTTTAGCTAAAAAATACTTTAATGTTTTATACATGTAAAAATGGAGTAGAAATTAAAAATTATTATTATCATAAGAATCCATTGAAATGTTTAAAAACTGGAAGTCAGAGTCAAATAAATTTCTACAAATAATAACCATGATACTCTGGAAATGAGAACTTCAAAGTTATGAGAACTTCACGAGTTGAACCAAGAAATGGCGAAGGAAAATACTGTATTTTAATGGGAATGTAATTTAAACTAAACAATGTTATGTTTTGGTTTCTATTAAGATAGCTTTTTTTCTGAAAAAGCATTAAAATAAGATTTATTATGTTTACATCAATGTTAATGTTTTTAAAATTTCAAGCAACATAACGTAGGTTTCATTGCACGTTTAAAATATTTGAATTTCTAACATATTTTCTAACATAATCTCTAATGGGGTAAAACTTAAAAAATATTCTTGGCAAATGTTTTTCGTACTAATAGCATCGTAATTGGAATATGTAATCTCTCCGTAGATAGTCTGAATGACCAACTCAAAATAATGACGAAGCTCAAATAAAGTAATTCTATTATTATCACTACATATTATAAAACAAAGTCGCTTTCTCTGTCCCTATATCCCTATGTATGCTTAAATCTTTGAAACTACGCAACGGATTTTAATGCGGTTTTTTTAAAAGTGATTGAAGAGGAAGGTTTATATGCAATTTACCGCGTGCGAAGCCGCGGGCAAAAGCTAGATTAGAATAAATCAAATAATAGATAATTCCTTTACACAAAGAGTATCGTATGTTCGGTATGAAACTTAGTAATTTCTTACGTGCATTCTTACGGCACGGCGTACCGGCTTCGGTCGCGACGTCTCACTTCCCGAAGTGTAGCGAAGTGAACGAAGGTGACATTGATGGATCATCGACACCTTCACAGACGGGTTGTTTGTTTGACACAGACCGGTCGCAGCTAGAATACTCACCCGTCATATTTACATAGCACGTATGTGCGTGTAGTTATTACACTTACGAATAAACTATTGAATATTTACAGGTGGTAGAACTCTGTGTAGTTTGGCCACCGAAACACCCGTTTCTGCCTAAAAACAGCAGCAGGGTAGAGAAAAATACTTATCCCTAAATCTATCTAAAATCTTACTACTAATTATAATGAAAAAAATAAAAACAGCACCGACACGTGAATGCTCGTCAATAATATCGTCGGTCACCGATTTTCACGAATCGTTTGATCGAATCGAGGCGGATAATGGACGAATGAGGCGTAAAAGGAATATGACAAACAATATTCTATTTTCGTATTAATATTCTTATTAGCTCTCTATTAACAATAAGAAACAGAAATAAGATTAAGATTTCGGAAAACAAAATATATTGGATTTAATGGCCGTGGTACAGTATAAGCAATATTGGAATTTGTTGAACAAGATTGTACCTACTTCAAAACTATATATTTAACTAACAGTATGTGTACATTACAATATTCATAGTTTAAAATATAACACCATAATTTAAAATCAATAGCATTTTTGTTAAAGCTTTATCTGCTACTCCATATTCGATATCGCCCTGGATTCGTGTCGATGCAGTAAACATGTCAACATCATCCCGGTCCGATGAAGAATGCGACCTTTGGCGAACGGAAAATTTCAAGATTATTTCGCCCGGCATGGTTAGGTATTCGGGAAATTTCCAGTTGACCTTTAATATTATCGATTAGAATTTCGTTAGAAGGAAAATATTATAACAGGAATTCAACCTATCTACCTACCTACTAATATTGTTTTTTTTGTCAAAACTATCATTTACCCGCGGCTTCGCACGCAATAAATTACTTACCCGTATAAACCTTCCTTTCTCTTGAAACATTCTATTTATTAAAGAAACTGCATCAAAATCGTACTTTTGAAGATCTAAGCATACATAGGGACAGACAGCGAAAAGCGATTTTGTTTTATACTATGTAGTGATGATGATGGTGATCTGACATGTGTTTCCGGTCAGGCATGCAAAGGTTTATGGGTTCGTTCCCTGGTCACATATACTAGGTGTATTATTACATTAGATTTCTGTACTGAATCTTGGACTAATTGTTTGTAAAATCGTCTTTTCGTGAGTCTATTGCACCAACGATATAAGGAATACGCCCTAAGTCGCCTTATACTTATAATAATTAGGATAGATAGCTATTGTTTGCTATATATGTACACTAACTACAAACTACTAACTACAAACACACATTTCAAAAATAATGATAAACATCACAAGAACCTACACATAGACTTATTCGTTATGACAGTAGGTACCAGAACGAAAACTGTGTAAATCGCGAGCTCGCAGGTCCACAAATGGCCATTTCTTAGTCGTCGCCACTAGATAAAGGACGACAGTGACAGATTGTACCGAAAGCCGCGGTCCAATGAACAGGAAAACGTATGGATGGCTCGAGTTGGGACGAAGTGAAAGGAATTTGCATTACAAAGACATTTTTACATCTATCTTTACATATAAAAGCGAAAGGATACTCGCTTTTGACTTAACAGTTCAGAACTGCTGAAGCTAGAACCATGTTTGGAAAGTAGATTCATTATATGTAGAAACCCACAAAGGTGGGTCGGTCACCATTCCTCCATCGCACCACTCGCCAAAGGATGAAGTTCCATCCACATCAACTGGACCCTCGATCCTCCACGGTTCGGTTTTTGCGCTCTTTTTGACGAACGTACAAAATGTGGAATGAACTTCCTCCTGAGGTATTCTCGGAGCGCTATGACATGGAGCTCTTCCAGAAGGTGCAAAAAGAGCTCTCTTTCAAAGCCGGCGATGCATTGGTGACTCCTCTGACGTTGATGTTGCAAATGTCCATAGACGACGGAGACTACTTTCCATCAGGTAGCCCGTCTGCCGTATCGTTAGGCTTACTTAATGAAATGGTGGGATTTTCTATGTTCCATCTCTAAGGTTGTTAAATTGGGGTTCAATATTTGTATCATACCCGTGAATTGCACGTACTCGCGGGTAACACCTAGTGCTTCATGTACGGAATCAGGGCAACCATTTAATTTCCGAACAGAAAAGTCTTCAAAGATCCAGTTTAAATAACAGGGAGTGGTACTGAGAAACAATTTCCAAGTAATTTTCTTTTAATTTCTATCGTTACCCAAACGAATAAAAATGAGAGGGAATTTCCACGATAAGGAACTGAAGAAAAAAAAGCCTCTACCGCCAGCGTTTCAAAGTTTACTTTTCATTTCCTTAATTCACCTTTAGGCTAAAGCGCTAACTGTTTGAATCAATTGATAATAATTTCGTTTTAAACAATTATTCCAGGTGATTCGATTCCAAATAGGAATATTTTCTACATAAGAGTGCGTCATTTCTTTACGTCAGTTATTCAAGGGTATGAATTCCCCAACTTCAACATCGTAAAATCCTGAACTTTTAACATTATATCGGTAAATAGGTACATTAAGTCTTATATTTAGGAGTTAGACTTAGAATTGAAGTATATTAACATAACCCAAAAAGCGTATATGGCCTTTATCAATATCATTAATTAATATTAACTTAATTAATTAATAAACACCTTTAAAGTTGAAAGTGTATTAAAATATTAATATCCTATAAGCCTTTTCATTTCCATTTTATTATTTACTATTTTAATAGCAGGCTCATTAAATTTTATTCATTAAAACGCGTCAATGGTATTCCAGTAGCGCTGAACCGAAAATAGGTTAATGTCGCGGACGTTCAATGCTACCTACATATATGCAAACTTTAGCGAAATCATTTTTGAAAACGCTATTTTAATGGTGAAATTTGTTCACGTCGGATCCAATTGAAAAATCGGTGCGAACTATTGAATTTGTACGAAGAGTAATGTTGAAATGCCTTTGAAGGCTGAGGAGGTCGGGTTAGATTTATTAGGACACCCCCTCACGGCTTCCGTCAATTTGTAGGCTCCCTCCGGCCCTAGATATTTTCGAGGTCGGAAGCAGATGATGCACCCTCTGTCCTCTATTCCTGCGTGAAAATTACATCCTAATAGATTCTCTACTTATCTATAAAAATTAGATCTTTCGCAAAGATAAGCAAAAAAATATTATTTAACGTTTTGGGTTCGCGAAAGTAACTAAACAGCTTTAAAATGTCTGTTATTTCCAAAGTACTCGTACATGAATAGTTTTTTCAGTTACGTTTTAAGATTAATAGACAGATATAACCATTTTTGGGAGAAAAATATGAAACGCAAACGAGGCCTAGCGTTGCGTGAGTTTGATACCCACACTACCCACTTAATTTAATACAGCCGCGGCCTAATTTTATGAATATTAAAACATGTCGGCGCAAAACGTCGAGTAGACGTGAGTTTGTGGGTGAGGGGGTCGGGGGTTGATGAATGGTGAGTGGTGGCAGTTGGAGCGGAAAAACAGAACCCTCGCTTCCAATACGTCTCCACAAAGTAATGTTCATTTGTGGGCAATGAGACTTGAGGTGAATGACCAATGAGTCTGAATATGGACCGAAATGAGGTCTTATTTTATTCTTATCTTTATATTATTCTATCGTAGGGTATGGAAAGTAATCTGATAATGATCAGGGTTAAGTCTTTGATGTATTGTGAAATCAAAAAATCCAAAATTACGTTTTTGTCATCACATTCAAAGCATGAAATATTACAAAAAATATACAAAATCTAAGCCACTGTACGGCGGGCCTAAAGAAATCCTAATTAAAACTACTTCTTGGCAACGTATCACGTCATCAACGTCGTATTGACACCAATCGCGTCATTTGCTCTCATTTTCTTCTCAATAAGGATACCAAGCCAGAGCCAGAAGCCCACAACCAACAACGTATTTACATCCGTCATGTCGTAGGAAATGGGCCCCCGCGCAATTTTCTAATGAACTACTTTTCGCCCGCGACCTCGCCCCCGCCGATTTCCTCTCAACCCATTACGTAACGCCGCAGATGCTCGCCCAAATCCAAAGCCGACGTGATAAGAGCACGGACGGAAAATAAAAATACTTTTTTTCTGGCTTTCGTGTTCGTGACTATTTTTTGGCTTATTTTTTCAGCTTTCATTTTGTATATCTTGTGTCTTGTGTACGGTAAAACATAACACGTTAACTCAAGTTAGTCTGTAATGTATCTATACATTTTCAATTATTATTTACATACTCGCAGCATTAGCGTTTTCATTTTGTTGGAGTATAATAAAATATACCGCATAAAAACCGCGCTACATTAAATACAATCCATATTTAAATCCCTATAACAGACATATTTAAAAATATACACAGTTTTCCAGACAATATTTAAAAATCTGATAAAGTGTCTACTACATTACTCAATTAAAAGGCGTAAAGATTTGAAAAGTCCGAATTGTCGGACAAGCTCGCAGTGCAAATAAACAAACAATTAAAACAGTTGGAGCCTCGCTTGCACCTTAACACGGAACAGAATAAAAACACATGAGAATTTCTATATTTCAGCACGAAATTTATACAGAACCGACAGTTTGGAATTGGTCTAATTTGTTCTGCGCAGCGCACACCGCGCCTGGACGCTGGCGGTGACCGCACAACCGTGTTTAATTATCTGCTAAAATTAAGGCAGATTTATATTTGCCTGAAATTGTTTCGTGGTACGGGGAAACGGTATCGGATTCGTATACCGCCGTCAAGGCATTAAGGTTCCACTGCTGGGCAAGGATGAGATAAGATCATCAAAGTGAGGCGAGTTCAGGCCATAGCACCGAGCTCGCTAAGTTTAAATTCGTAGACAAAGACAATTCATAAATAAGTTGTTTTTAAAAGCTCTCCGGTGACTTTTTCACGATGATTTCTTTCACCCTTAAAGCTAGAAAATTTTGTAATGCGCATATAACTTTGAAAACTCAGAGGTAAAAAAAATTGTGCCCTCAATTTGTTTCTAACCACTGGATGCCATAATTACTCCTTATCTAATTCATACACATGGTGAAGTGTATTGTGATTACTTGCGTAAATAACATAATGGTCACAACCAAATGTGTGAATCCAATAATATTATGAGGAAAAGAAATGTTAGACATAACGGAGGCACTCAGTCAGGAGCTGTCAGTTACAATGTTTTCTCTACTGCCGGACCATGTCGAACGGATCGGGTGCGTCACAACATGACACGTCGGACGAATATAAATCCGCCTTTACGCGACCGCTCATTCACGTCAAATATAAATACAAAGAATCCCTCTTTGCGAATGTTTAAATTAAAGAATCAGTTAACCGTGCCGCCCTTTGTAAATACCTCTCTGGTTATAATTGCAGGAAGTCGTGACGTGCGCGGTCACAACCCAACCGTTATAAACTCCACTGTCGAAGAGAATTTGCGAAAAGTAATTGCTTGTTACCAGCAACCCTTTTAGGACATATTTTTTTGGTTTGCAGAATATGTCAATGCTTAACGTCAAGGCAGTTTTCAAGGCGGTTTAGAACTAATCAGGGGGGATACCCATTTTCCACGGTGCAATTGTACTGCAAGTTGTACTCCAAGAGATTCGGTCCTAAATAGAATCGAACGTTTTCATTTAATAAACTGCAAGAAACTAAAAGAGGATAACTTTTTTGACATGAAAGTACCATGAAGCAACATCTGGATACGTGAATTCCCAGGCAACGGAGTCTTCGACCTTCAATTGTTTTTTACTTCTTCTAGAAGCAAACATCTCAACACCGGAATCCCGAGATGGTGAAAATAACTAAAGTGTAATGTCACGTTAACCAAAACACATCACCAAATGAATGAAATGCAGCGAGACAGTTTCTTCGTGACGGTGACAACGCTAATGTTTGTGACAACGAGGATTTTATTTATGCATCGCTTCTCAGCTGCGCGATTGCCTACATTATTCACTTTCACTGAATTATTCTTGATTGTTTACATCGGATTAGGGTTACCATAAAGTGTAAAATCATGAGACCGTTACATTGAAAATAACAGTGCTTGAATTTACAAAATAACCTTTGTAGTTTTTGTTTTGTGATAGGACTAATAAGCCCACTAATGAAAAATTGAGACCAGTCTTAAAATCTAAAGACAACAAAAGTCCTATTAGAGATTAATCTGACATGTGTTTCTAAGATATACATAGATATATAGATCGATGGATATAAATATACAAGAGACATGATGTAACCGAATAAACACGGCTAAACAGAACCCACACAACCCTGCGATTTGTATTAACGATGACCTCAACTAAGTAGCAGGGTCGACAAAATTATGCAGCCAGATGCTAACAAAGAGCACCTCCAGAAAGTAAAAGAAACCTCTAACCTCAAAACAAAAGAGGCTCAATAGACGACAACCCTAGATAGAACGGAATGCAAAACGACGAATTGTGTAGCGACGACAACGCGAATGTGTTTACGTCGTAGAGTACGACGAAGTTATTAATGCATCGGTTCACGACCTCGCGAACTGACGAAACTGCTCACACCCGCTGAATTAATCTCGATCGGATTAGACCTTGTCCTTCGAGGTGCTTACATGTTATTAATTACAACAGTAATGTAATTTATACGATGTTCCATCAAAAGAAAAATATTAGTGGTCATACAATTCAAGTAACGTTAATGATAAGAGTCCGTGTATAATATTTTAGATCAATTTTTCGACTGGAAGAGCTTCATCGTAACTATTCCTTCCTGACAATATCAATATTCGTGCTTTTAAAAGATAAAATTACTAAGATGATACCTACAACATTAAAGCGTCAACGTATATATCCATTAGTATTGATTTAAAGTTGCCAGGTAACTTCAGGTGGAATGCGTCTGCTTTCTAACTTAGATACAAACTGTGAAGTAACATAATTATGTAGGTAGATATATCGCTCCGAAAACAAAAGAGGGGATAAGCATACATATATTTAAAGACATAGTGTGTACTGTAGGAATAGGATAAGAAAAAGAGAGTTAAAAATGCAACGAAAACAAATTGTAATTAGATTTCCTCGCACATGGCTTAGAATTAATTGTATCAACGAATGCGAAGAAGCAAATCCTTTGATAGGGGGAAAAAGGCAGAGATTGTGCAAAGAGCTGCAGATAAGGTTGGATTTGGAGCGAAAAAATCTACAGCTCGAATAGCTAATGACTGGAAAGAAAGAAATGCACTAAGTTCGGTCTGCAATTCGGTTTATCTGAAGCGCATCGGGCACGCTTCCAAGCTACGAAGCTCGTAAGCCAAGGAGCTTTCCAGCTGCCGCCCTCCTATATTTTTGACTGAGTTTAGGGTGAAAATTATTTGTCGATTTAGTGCTCCACTAAATTATTCTTTTATCAGCTTTTGAAATACTCAATTAGAAATAAAATAGAGACATTCTTTATATTTCTAGATCCTTAAAACATAATGGCTCGTGACATCATTAGAGAACGGAAATACCGTCCATCCGTCAGCCTTTAGAAATCCATTGCTGAACATAAGCTTCATCTAAACAAGAGCATTTTAATATAGCCACCGCTTTTCAGTATGTATTTTTAGTATGTATTTTGGTATTGTATATGACCGTTAAAGAATAATTTCAACAGCAATAAGGTAATCCAAAATAACAGATTGTTTAATATTTATTTATTGTCATCACGCCGAACTTTAATCAGCACCATTAAAAGTGAGGAACAATCAAGTCAAGTAATTTTCACTCTTAAATGTACAAGAACAAAATTACTTCCAAAGTTACTACTTTGTCTATAAGCTGGCAACATGCCAATACATGGGGGACAGTAAGATCTAGGAAAAAAAACGGATGTGTTCAAACCTTGCCAAGTTAGCGCTGAGATTATAAGAAAAGTGTGCTTTATACATAAAAGAGTTTCAGTAATCTGACCAAAAACAAACGTTAGACGTTTATGACTTTTTTGAATAAAAACTAAGGCGAAAATAAAACAAATAGTCAACGATAATAAAAGTCACTGTCGCCAGTAAACATGGGTACTAACCCAGAAACAAGTGTTAAAAGGCACATTTTTTAATATATGCTGTTATATAACTTAGTTATAATTTATGAAACAGAATACATAAGTATATTACGCAAGTTCTAACTGTGACCAAAGGAGGCCTTGGAATAGTAACTTCCTTAGGAATTTGGAGGCTAGCCGGCGGTATCAAGGGATACTGGAGCGATTGCCGGTTAAAACAATTAATCATGGTGACGCAACGCTATCCGTCTGCCCCCAAAGAAATTAGGTTCGATTCCTAGAAAATTTAACTTTTTCATGGTTATTTAATAAGTACCATTAATTAATGCCTGGAGTATTTTAAAATAATAATTTTAGAATATTTAGAGTAAGTAGTTAAAATTGATTAGAACTTTACATACATAGTTATTGACTTGACATACATAATTTAAAGAAAGACTTTCAATCAGGTCTCATCAACTGAAGTTTTTATCACGGACATTTTTTAAATTTGTTTTTATGAAGACAAAATTAATTAAGAAAGTAAATCTCAAGTTCCAGATACAACAAACAGATCAAAGAGACCTAGGAGTAACAGCTGAAGGATATCAAACAACTGGTTATTCGATTAATCATAGTGACGCAACCCGTCGACAGCCGGGTATCCGAAGTTCCCAATCAATCGGTGGTTGATTAATATCCCCCGTTTTCTGTTAGGACGTCTCATCGATTAGACTTGATATGGTTCGCGTGATGGATTCGCGTTTCGTTAAGATAAGGAAGGAATCTTGGAAAAAACCGATATCGCTAGTCACGTTATCGTTTCGGTAATTGTTACTAATGTTGGTTAAAAACAGTAATTGCAATACTGGCAAGAGAAAATTGCAAAAACCCTTGATATTTAGATGAAAATTTACGTATTCGACAACTTGGAAAATGGTTACTATTCGGGATACCAGACAAAAAGGGTAACTTTTAGAGGACAAATTTTGTAGGGCACAAATTTAATGCCCTAGATGCCGACTAGGGTGACATCAGAGAAATTGCTTGAATACATTATATGCGAGACGCGTACTTTAGCCTAACAAACAGGGTTAGTTGGCATCCCTAGATCTATATCGCGATATTTCTATACATTTTCAGACCTACTTACATACATTAGTGTTTAAACCTTAGACGTAACATATGATCTGAGATTGAAAAGCGAGATATGTTAGTTACCAAAGGGTGTATAAGATGCAATGACGTAACGACAAATTCTACGTCAATAGTTTGTAAGGAGAACATTTTGAAGGTGGTAGAACTCTATGTAGTTCGACTCCGGCGGCACCATCGCCACACCTATTTCTGCCTTATAACAGCAGTGTT
>DWPV01003008.1:0-16034 GCA_018251915.1 Urbanus proteus proteus
GCCTCGTAAGTCCTTTCAGCATTTTTTGCTAATCCTTATAGTTTCGGATTTCCCCATCCACGCACACTTGAAAAATTTACCCTGTATATAAGTAGCTACACTAAATGATAAGTAAGGTAAGGTTATGGCGTGAAACCATAGAAGGTTCTGAATGTTACTTTAACATAGTATAATAACAGACACTGTCGCACGCCAGCAAAGGAATTTAGCTTTGTAATATAATATCCTTAACTGCATAGGTATTATCAGTGCAGTTGTGATCATGTACTGCAGATGATAGCTGAATATTACGAAGTTGAACAACAAACGGTAAGTATACTTATAAGATTCTCTGTATAGATATAGATATTATACTTATAAGATTGACTATATAAAAAAATTACGATATCAATAATGAATTCAGCAACAAATATGAATAACGTTTCAGTACTCAAATATTAAGCAACTCGACTCTATTCACTCTATTGATCTCGAATTTAAATTTAGAAAAAAGGCTTCAAAAAACGCTCCAGCGAACCGTGACCATAACCTCAAATAGTAATCGATTTTTATCAATTCATAAATGAGACAAAGGATAATTCCTTACACTTACCATGTGGAACAGTGTGGAGGTCGTATTGCTGCATTCTGTACACCGAGAACTCATGAGAAGCGGCCACAGGATTAACAGGCGAGATTATGATGAAAATCGGGAACACCACAAGCAAATAATAGGGCAAATACCCCTTAAATATCTCCGCGAAACCGTCCGCCTGATCGAGCCACATTTTAACAAGTAAAAGATAGTATCTATAATGTAATTAACACAAAAATCAATTATTTATATCACTATCCAATTAAAGAAACCCTACGTGTGGGGAATCAGAACTCGGTCAACGACTTGACGTTTGCATTAACTTTGCGTGACTTGACACAACCATTTTGTCTATGGTTTTGTAACATTATGACTTAATAAGAAATTAAATTAAAAATATACAATAATATTTCTAATTGATGAATGGGTAAAATTATATTAAATACACATTTTGTTTTAATATTTATTATTTATATACTAACACCGTATCAATTTATACCATTTAAATTTTTCTATATGGCAAGAAATTTGAAGAAATTCTTTGACATGACGAGTGACAATGTTTTGGATTGGTATATTTTATAAAAGAATCCCTGATTTCTACACAAACACATTCAAACTTCAAATTAGGTTTTTATTCGGTAGGTTCCAAGGCATATTAGTAAATAAATTGGGCTACGTATGGCTACGTATTACTTATTATGAAAAATTATTATTGTTATGTATCTATATATTCTGTCACCAACAACTATGGAACACAGACTATTCCAATCAAAGATTCCAATAACCGAAATAGTTAGGCGCGGTAACTATTAGCAGAAAACCCCATTAAGGAGAGACCTACGTCCAGCAGTAGAACTAAAAAGGCTGATCGATGGATTATATTATGACGTTAATTAATCATTAGCATCTTTGAACTAATTATCTAACCACCTATATGATTAATAGCCTTTCTCGCCCTTGACTTCCAAACTGTCAGGGACCAATGGATATCAGGCATGTGATTAATTTTCTTTCTTTTCATTAATTCGAAGTAGCAAACGAGTATGCAGTTCACCTGATGGTAAGTGACCACTGCCACCCATAGACATTTGTTATCAACCCCAGATAAGATAAAAATCTAAGGTTGACTACAGACGCATTGCTACCCCTGAGGACCGAGTTGTAACGCCTCTGATAAATAAATCCATAATATGTCTCTCGTATCACACCCTTCAGACCAGAACACAGCAGCGCTGAACACTGCTGTTATAAGACAGAAATAGGTGTGGCGGTTGTGCTGCCAGAGTCGAACCACCTATTGTCACCCAGTCAAAATACCTATTGTGTTCTAAAAGTGTTAAGTTAAGTGTTAAGAATTATTATAAGAAATAACAAATTAGCCTGGATGGAAATGGGAACGTAAAAATATTCAAGTTAGGTCACAAATGACGTGGGTTTTAAATGTCCTACTTTCTTTTTATTGTATAATTATAGGTCAAAGATACTTTATGTTATATCTACCTATAGGCAGACGGACAGAAAGGTCAAGAAAATGCAGATAACCTACAAAATATAACCTAATTATAATTCCCTAACTTCGCCTATTTGATAAAACTATTGTGATTTAATTCAAACTGAAAAAATGCATTATCTACGATAATTAGTTAAAATAAATTCATCAAATCATCTTCTGAGATGCAGTGCTGAATAGGCCTCTTAATGGGATGATTTGCGACGGGTTGGTGGCAGTTTTGATGATGATTCGCGTGTTGGAAACCGTAGTGGATGTAGATGTGATAGGTAGGTACATGAAGACACCGCTGAAGACGAAGAAATCCTATTTTATAGCCTACACTAATTTATCCACAGTAATTATGTATGTGTGTGTATGTTTTTTTACAAAATTGTTCTGCCATCCTAATGCTAATTATTATAAATACGAATGTCCGTTTATTTGTTTGTTTGAAGCATCTCTCCACTCACGCTTTAATTACTCAACCGATCGGTTTGGAATTTTGCACACACATTGCCCGGGGCCCACAATAGGACATGAGTAACTAAAAAAATACTACCTACTCCTAAGGGATAGGAAAAAATAATTCAACCTATCCACTTTTACGCCTACGGCCACTTGATGAGGATGATTTGCATTTGAATTATATCTGAAGTATACAAACCTAATTTTTAGTTTTAAATGTGTATGCACATGCACATACTAACGCGAGCGAAGCCGCGGGCAAAAACTCGTTTCCATTAAAAGCTTTACCTACATTAATACCTCTATAAGTACTATCTCAATGACAAGAGACGCGTAGAAACGGATTGAGATAGAACGCATAAAAATATTCCAGCTGGTGCTCAAATGACGCTGGTTTGAAATGTTCTAGTTTCGTGAAATATGTAGGTCTCTGTTGAAAACAGTACGACAGCGCTTTCGAAGTGTATTTTTCAAGTGTACGTAATTTGTAATGTGCGCTAAAACATGAAATATTCGTTTGAGCATTCACATAGTAGATAGTAGGTACTTACTTATTTTGTGTGCCTAAGTTTAGACAACAAAATAAGTTAGGTACTTAAAGTAATTTTGGTTACGAGTTAGATAATTTCATTCAAAAATGTTTTAAATGGACGAACGTTTATAATTTCTGCACTTATAATTACTTAATACTTTAGGTTTAAATAAAAATAATTAATTAGCTGAGTATAATTGCTAATGATGATAATTTCCTGCATAATTCTACCATAATTATACATTATGTTAAACACATTATTATTTTTTTCTTAACGCATTCTCAACGTACATACATACTTATACTCGTATCAGTCGTATCTCTATGTCTCTACTCTGGGCACATGTCCTTCTGTTCAGGGCAAGAGCCGTGTAAGCCATAAAACCAGAATCCATTCTAGCAACTATTTAAAATATTTCAGAGAACCTTAAGTACAGTGGCGTAGCTAGACGCAGGCTTGTAGGCCCCTAGACCACGGCCTTGCACTGAACGCGGCCTCACGATAAGCCATTTTCCTATAAAATAATAAGACAAATCGCTGAATGTTGGCAACAAGTACAGAAATGAAAAAGGGCCTCATGCGAATTCTTCGACGCCTACATCTACTTCGAGCCACGGATTATGCATATTTATTTGCAATTATTTTCTTATTACGATCTATAGCATCAAAATCAAGATGTTGTAAATACTTGCATCTATTTCTGCCTCTTAACAATAGTATTAAACACGGCTGCGTTCTTTGAAGGGTAAGAAAAGGGAGACAATACGAAATATTCCGAATTCCTCAGAGACACGCATCTATAGACGGCTTACTACAACAACAATATTTGTAGTTACAAACGTCTATGGGTAGTTATTTACCATCAGCCTACTAGTTTACCTTAATAAAGACATTTATTTTGCTTTCTTAATTACATTTTAATTAACATTTCGTTCCTCACGCTAATCCGTTACGAATTACTTGTGATTGTGTGGAGCGAGCATACGGTGTATGGGATGGTTCAAAACAATAATTTTAGCGTGTAGTAGTACGGTGTGAAGACATGTCTATTCATCGGCGGTGCAAGTGGTGGCAAAGAAAACTTGTGAACAGAAGTTCAAGTTTTTTTACGTTAAATACCTACTTTTTACTCAAAACTCTTAACACCTTTAATATGATAAGATTCTATAGAATATAAAATGTAATTTTTTTCCATAACATATCTACCAAACTTTTGCTAAATGGATACTTACAGCTTAAAAAATTATATAGAACGATTATAGGAACAGCTAAAAATAAAATATGACACATATTTTGTAACGAATCAAAGTAATTAACTAGCATGTAATCCGCGGAAGTCGTGTCTGTCAATCATGGACTAAAGAATGTTTATTCAGGGTTAACTAGAAAAATACTTTACCATGAATACGCCTGAGGGTTAATCTGGATGCTTGGTCCCGTCCCTTTCCAGGGTTGCTAGAGTGGGAGCTCTAACCGTCCACCCAGCGGCTCCGGGAAGGACGGTGGTATATTTAGTCGGATACCGCTATGCACATGACGGTGCGGCGAGAGCAGCGTTCGCCCGAACTGAGCCCGATGGGGCAACGCGCTCTGAGGGCTCCAGTTGGCATTCCTTGCTGAGACCGCGGAGTCCTCCGAGCAGCGCCGAGGAAGACCACCGAGGGGGTTTTAGTGGTGTCCGTCACTACCTTACTTCCCATTTCTAGCGCAGCATACCTAATCGGCTGTCATAATTCAGAAATAGGACCGTGTAAAAGTCATATCGACTTTTGAACATCTTTTTACACAACACATCAAACATCAGGTAAAGATGATGCTATTTTTATTTTTTTATCAATGATAACAAATGACCACAATTACATAGTTATCAATCCCGCTCAATTCCGTGTCAATGTCATTCTGATTACGACTATCGGAAGAGGACACGTATCGTTTACATAGTAATTAAAATTGTTACAGAGATGAGAGTTACTGCTATAGAATCAGTTGTTCGGATTCATTATATCTACATTTGCTGGAATAGTAGCAACTTCATAATCATAGTGGGTGAAAGTAAGATACTTCTAACAAATTTTGGAACTGTACAATGAAGGTAGCAGAAAGGTATATTTATGCAATCGAAATAGCAAACGAACATACAGTCTATCTGATGGTAAGTAGCCACTGCCGACCATGGAGATCGATAAACAACCTCAGATAAAATCACAGTGCTACTTAAGGATAGCCGCAGATGCATTGCTACCCAGGAGGACTAAGTTGGAACGCCTCGGATTAGTATGTCTTTCTTACCACGCTTTCGAACACTGCAGCGCTGAACACTGCTGTTATATGGCAGAAATAGGTGGGGCGGTGGTGCCGTCGAAGTCGAACCACAAAGGGCTCTACCGACCACCTTTAAACGCGTTACAGGCAGACTCATTTAAGAATATGTTATATGCAATATATTTGACGTTACACAGCGGTTTTTAACTGATGTAAATACCCGATAAATGTAATAAATGTAGTTTTTATTTACAGAAAATGACGGTCAAATATTAGTTACCAACACGATTTTTCAAAGTAATATATGACCTCTGATTAACTAAAAATACATTTGCGTTAGAAGAAATCAAATTCTCACGAATTGCTACTATTCGTTACCAATCCAAGAACTGATGTTGCTCAATATGTCGTCGTAATACCGCGGACGTTTAGTGCCTAATCGTACAACTGATTTGATGTGTGATCTATGGCGGTGCGGGCGGCGGCGGCGCGGCGCAGTGCGGTGCTATCGAGCGGACGGCGAGGGGGGCCGCATAGACGCGCCCCTTCCCTATCGATTCGCGATGTTCCGAGTTGAGAGAATCGAATAAAAAAATAAAATATGCCATTTTAAACGACGTATATAACAGGAACAGATGGTAGCTTTTGCATAGGGATTTTATATGAGTGACCTATGAAAATTACACTTAAACAATTGTTATATTAAAGCGATATTTGCCAGCAAAATTTAGCCGCGAATAAAAACATTCGTATATATAATTTTATTTTTAAAATAACAAAGTATACTCACGATTTTGTGTATGAGGAAAACATATAAATCCATGAAAATATGAAACTGAACCGAAAAAGTCAATTTTTTCGCCCAACCGAAAATAATTCATCTCCCATTCGATAGTAACGCGAGTAACTCGAATGAGCGGTATCAAGTAGAGCGATCGAATTCCGGAGCAGGTTCCATTTCGATAGCGATCGGCACGCGTCGTGTGTCGGTCGGCAGTGTGCTCTCAGCCCCCGGGAGCGCGGGATGGGTGGCGCGCTGCTGCTGGCGCTGCTGGCGGCGGCGCGGGCCGGCGACCCCAACGCCACCGACCTCGCCTCGCCAGAGCCCGACCTCGAGGAGAAGGCCCCGCTCTTCCCCACCGACCTGTTCACCGAGGAACAGCGCCGCTCCGGGGCCGTCTTCCTCCACGTGATAGGCATGGGCTACATGTTCGTGGCCCTCGCGATAGTCTGCGACGAGTTCTTCGTGCCCTCGCTGGACGTGATCATCGAGAGGCTGGCGATCCGCGACGACGTCGCCGGGGCCACGTTCATGGCGGCGGGGGGCTCCGCGCCGGAACTCTTCACCTCCATCATCGGAGTGTTCGTGTCGTTCGACGACGTCGGTATCGGCACGATCGTGGGCTCGGCCGTGTTCAACATCCTGTTCGTGATCGGTGCGTGCGCCCTGTTCTCCCGCACCACGCTCTCGCTGACCTGGTGGCCGCTGTTCCGTGACTGTACCTTCTACTCGATCAGCCTCATGGTGTTGATATACTGCTTCCGTGATAACGTGATATACTGGCAGGAGGCGCTCGTCCTCTTCTCGTTGTATGGCGCGTACGTGATGTTCATGAGATGGAACCAGCCGGTGGAACGGGCGCTGAAGAAGCTGATATACAAAAACAAGGTGACCAGAGTCCGGAGTACGGATCAGCTGATGCCAACGGTGAGCTCGCCCGCACAAACCTTGCATGCAATCGACGTGGATTTGGCTTCCTTTAGGCTTACAATTGTGACATACTTACACAAAAAACAAACTTTAATCTTTGAACGTAATGAACTTTTCCAAATTATTTGCTTTTTTAATTTCCCAAATCCACGTCTCACCCTAGGAAATGTTTAGTTTGATAGAGCCTGTGTTTAGAACAAAATCGATCTTTGAATTAGTGATCCTAGTTATAGCATTGATGTCGTAACGTATTTGAGTGTGCTGTCACATTTCATCGTATTATATTGCGATTAGCATTTATTATTCAAACTGGAACATAAACCGAACTTATACTAAACAAACACTGCTCATAATTCCGATTTGGTAGGCGATAGAATTGAATATGAACGTGAAATGGAGCGTATTTGAAAGCTAAGCCAGTAAGCTATTTGTTTGGATATCGAATTTGGAATTGTAATTGTCGTTCAAACGTTTGTTCCGCGTGGTTCACTTAGGAATTTCGTCACAGTATATATCTTTTCACGAATCGTACGTTCCGTTGTACGAATGGAATTACGTATCGCGTTTATCGTACGATTGGCCGAGTTCGCGGCCATGGTCGTTGTCTATCGGTGTTTATAATGTTGTTTATAATGGAGTACTACCGTTGTTTGAGGTGCGTTGTTATGGCGACTGCACGGCAGACGCCCTGCGTTGCTTACGTAACGTTAGCGTGATTGGTTCACGTGTGAATTTTGATTCGATTCGGCCGATTATGTATTTTCATGGGAGCGATTAGTGAATTTCGTTCGGGAAAGCCTAAAGAATTGGGTTAAGTTTTACCCCGTCAGAATGAGAATAGTTTGTCGAGCGAATGTATGTATATATGCATGTATATATGTAGATATGTATGTCTATTTCTTAGCCGCGCCGTAAAGCCCAAATGGCTTGACGGATTTTAACATGTGAGGCATAGTTAGATTCGTCTCAATTTTCATAGTAACATAGTTCATAAAAATTTTAAATATGGTGCCTGAAAACTAAAATAAAAGAGGTGGAAGGTACGATTTTCGTTTACGATTCAGTTTAATCATAGTAATATTGGTATCAAAGTCAACTCATTTAAGCAGTCCGGTTTTTGATTTTTAAGACAATCATGGGAGCGATTAGTGAGTTTAGTTCAGGAGAGGCTAAAGAATTGGGTTAAGTTTTTATTGGTGTAACGATCGCAAGGGTCGCGTGTCCCCCCCCCCCTCCGCCCTTCCGTTCGCTCCTTAATATCGTGCCGTGATCTATGATAAATAAATACCTCCTTCCCCGCGCATTGGAGCGGTCACTGTACCGCTCCTACGCGGTGATACGCAATAGGTTCCGGGTTCGATCCCCGGCCAGACAGATATGTGATGAATTTATATTTCTGTTCTGGGTCTGAGTGTTTATGTATTCGTTTCTATGTCCACGTTACCCAAGACTCAGGAGAAAATCCTAACCACTTTAGGATTTTCTTCTGTGCCTTGGGTATTGGCTCGGTGTTGAAAGTGTTTAAAAAAAACTGAAACTGAAATTATTACATAGATAAACAAAATTGATTTAAATGCTTGATTGACCGGTAATCGAATTTGTAATCACATCGAATTCCATGGTGATTACTACGCCGCATAGTGCGTTAACTCTTGTATGACATTTCATAATCGGGCAAATTGATTAAAATAGCTATTCATTCATATCATAAATAATCTAAAACAATCTTTAATCACTCATTTAGATGTTTGATCTGCTATCTACTTCAAAGCAATCTACTTCTATTCAAAACACTGAATTTATTCCGTATCGCGAATAATAATTAATCGTACACGATGTTTAAATAGTTGAGCGTGAATCACAAAATATAAATACGGCTGTATAAAAAATATACAAAAGATAATTTTAAAAACAAAGCTACAAAACAAAGGCCATAATTTTCAAAGCCAAGCATTACGTAACCTAAATAACCTAAATAAAAATGTACACGCTGTATTAGAACTCATAAATAAGAGTTCTTTCTACCATTTTAAACACACCTATTCTCCAGCACACCCATTTCTCACAATAACAGTGGTGTTAGGTGCTGGTATAAAGGAACTTCCTAATAATACCTTTAGAACAGCAACGAATTTGCAGTCAAGCCTCTTGTAAGCCTGTAAGATTATTTTGTACATGCCAGTGCCAATTGGCGGTAAAGAGCTATCTAAAAATAAATTCGACATGACTTCAACAGCGGGACACTGACATAATTTTATTTTACTCCATAGATTATTCACATGCGTAAACTTCTTTCCTTATCCATGTGTCATGGCATATAACGTCTTCTCTAATACCTAGTAAATATATAAAATCTACATTTTAACACTGTAGTAAAACGACCTCTACATCAAAGGTCTCAAATGAGGCTCAATGAGGTCACAATGAGGCTTAATGACTATGCCTCATATTTACTTTTGTAATACTAACCTTGGAGAGTAACGTTTAGTACAACAATACATTTGACGAACGCATTAACCACTTCGCATAAAAACGTGTAGAATGCAACAAAAACTAAGATCCGTTACTGCAATTACCTACGAAAGCCACGTTACGCCACCGCTACGAGCCTACGAGGCTACGGCGTAGCGATAGCCGTAGCGCTAATAGCTCTGTCGACTATTAAAAGTGATGCATTGTTTTGAGCGAATGCAAGCGAAACTCGCTATAAAGCTGTAACTCTCGTAATTTAATAACAATTTCGCTTTTCAAGCACATTATATTCGACGATATTTATATTCAATAGCGTTGAATGTTGATGTTCATTTTATAACGCCATTAAGTTTTGATTTTTTAGTAATTTAACTAAATTTATGCTCACTAATGTAGGTTCTTTAAAGGCAACTTGACCCAGTTAATAGAATTGCCCTATTTACATCGTTTACACTGATAATTTCTTCATCTACAAAAAGTAAACATAAAAAGTAAAACTGATTTATGTCCACTAGCGTACCATTTGTGTATTTTTAGAATCAAGTTAACCTATCTCTAATGGAAACCTTGTCATATTTTAATTAACACAAACATGGGCCGTTGGTGTGTTAACCTTTCTCGTGTCACCGTGGTGTTGGAATAAAACATATGTACATAACTCTGTAAATAATGCTCCCTCGACGCCACGCAGTATAATTATAACGACTTCTGCTATGAAGAGCATTTTCGATATTCCTTTTATTCTGCTTCTGAAGATTGGTTAAGCCGTGGTTATCTTATCTTCATGAATCTATTACTGTTATCTTCATGTATCTATTACTGTGTCATTACCAGAAATGATCTTTAGGATAAAAAATGATTAAAAGTCGGTTAGCTGCGGTAGATTTTTCACACGATAGGAGTGAGAGAACTCTCTGCATTTTTTAAAAAGTTTTTCTTTACCGTTAAATGTTACTCTTATTCCTATTATACGTATTCACCTCCATATCTCGGAAGTGCGTAGCTGGGATTTCGAAATCGAATCGGAAATCGGAAATCGTCAAACCAGTTTAAAGTGACACTTCTTTAAAAAATATAAGCTTTAGGTATTTTGCTTAGCTTTTGCCCGTGGCTTTTCACACGTAAATTACATATAAACCTTCCTCTTGAATCACCTATCTATTAAAAAAAAAACCATATCAAAATCCGTTGCGTAGTTTTAAAAATCTAAGCATACATAAGAACAGACAGAGGAAAGCGACTTTGTTTATATTATGTAGTGAGTGATAGTGATGTTTAGTTACATGGACTACTTGACAACACTACTTACACAATTATTTAAAACAATTTTTGATAAGTGAAATTCACGAGAAATATCTGAAAGGCTTTAACAAGCTCAATTTGAAAAGAGCAATTAATACAGATTTTAAAATAAATCTAGATTCTATCCACCATTGTAAAATTCGTTACAAAATTGGGTCGTTCGCTTAAATCTACTCGTGACGAAACTGCGACCAATCGGCTGTAAATCTCAGTGGTTAAATTGTATTTTATACCTTAATCTGAACTAAATTGTATTAACTATTGAGCTAAATTTTAAAAACTTTGCTTTGATGATTGTTTTTGTTGCCTAAAAAATACAAATGTAGAAATAAAATAATAATATCATAAGTGAATTATACTTACAGTAAAAGCAAAATTTTATAAATAACGGAATATGATTTTGATTGCTACTTTTTGAGCTACTTCTGGATGGAAGGTACTCTCCCACTTCTAAAGAAAAGGCCTTGAGATCCTTTAGTATAATATAACAATTCTCCAATAAGGACTGGTAAAGGATATTAATTAATAAAAAGATGAAAGTCAAATCTATTTATTTTTATTTTATTTATACACAAAACAATAAAATGACACGAAAAATATGACATAGAAACAAAGGGCTGCATATTTCAAAATGCATTTCTTCCAGCGACTGAGATAGATATATAGATAAAATATTTATTCCATAGCCTAAGACACAACACAAGATAACTTATATTTTAAACATTGAACATAGAACGTACATACAAAAACACAAAACAAGTTTCTTAAAATACACCTTAGGAAGGCACTATGTCCCTGCTAAACACAAATTAATATAAGAAAAAGTAATAATATCAAGAAAAGTAAATGAATCGTAACAAGATCGTAAGTAATGAGATCGGAAAGTGCAAGTTGAAAAACAAAAAAAATGTAGAAAAATACTTATCCTTAAAACTAAACTCCTTATTCCTTATCCAATACCCGTATCCCGTAATACACGTAAAAGCCTTGCAGAATACTAATACCTCCACGTATCGCAATTGCAGATTATACAGGCGTCAGTAATTAGATTTAACCGAAACGTACGCTTGCATCAACGTTTAAGTATATTAAGGGGGTGGAGCATGCTTTAAGAATTCCTTATTAACTTGCCCCAACTCTACGCCAACGAAATTTATTCTTGTAGTGTCTCACATTTTATTTAAAGAAACCAAAAGAAAGGCTTTTGAGCAATATTTTATAATTTAAAAATATTTTACGAATGTTTCTTAGGTCTCTCTTGCGTCTTTGTGAGGTTTGAATTGCGCTTATTTTAAGACGTTTTGTTAAAAAATATTATTGTTTACATAGAATTATACGTAATACGACTAATACGCTTCCTAATGGTTATATTATGTTACCGAAGTCGTAAATGTTATAAAGCTTTTTAATGACGTTTTCTCTTTATTGTTCTGGGGACGCCAGAAAGATTATCTGTTTTAAATTAAATAGGATACCGATTAACTATACTTTATTTTCACCGCGGTTTCACCGGCGTTTATAAAGTAAGGATATTTAAACATAACTTAAATTCCACTCTGCATCTGTGTAGAGCGCGTGATAATACTTTTTCAATAATTACCTAGCCTTAGCCCTTCAGCTATCTTCCAGTGAATATTCAATTCATTCAAAAATCGGTCCAGCCATTTAAAGAATACCTCAGCCAAACAGACAGACAGACAAACAATACAGACATTGCATTTTTGTTCGTGTCGTTCATATGCATTGACTAAAAAGTTCTTATTTTGAAACTACAAACAGACTTCAATTTTATTTATTTGTATAGATTGATTTTCCCTGGGTAACTAAAGTTTAGACTATAATCTCGTGAATTTGAAGAACTATACTACCCGAACATATTTTTGGCGAGCCTTTGTTTGATAGAAGATAAAAATTAAAATTCCATCTACCAATACATTGGATGTCGTCACTATATACAACTAAGCCTTTGGCGGGCTGCCAAAGTGTCATACGCTGTGCATTCTGCAGTTTCAATAACGCAACCTAAATGTAAAATTTATGCCAATTTGGCCCATGCGTGCTATTTTATGGACGTTAAATACGACCGCTAATGCGAAAATTATAACCACAAATCGACTGGCAGGAAATTTGATAAATCGTTTGTTATCGGCCGCAACTACACGTTTATAGTTTAATTATTTACTAATCAACTAATAGATTAACGTTTATCGTCAAACACCTTGAATAATTTGCTTTTGAGTTTATTAATATTAAACTCGTATTGTTAAACATTAAATGTCTTGTCATGCCATGTCTCTGGTTTTCGTTGCTTATGTATGAAATATATAATGAAATATGAAATGGAGCTTGAATTATGTAACGTCGGTATATTTAAGAAAAAAAACATTCCCCAGTGAAGTAGTTAGTAGTGAGTGTAAATCTAAGACGTTTAAATAACTTCAAATATTACGTGACATAACTCAATAGGTACATACTTTTTAAAACGGATAAGCCGGATAAGGTGTCGATAACCACCCTGAGGTATCATAGACCTATTTCAAAACATAAACCTTAATTTACAAATAACTCCAGAACAGTACCTAATCTCCGAGGCAGAAGTGCTGTCAAATTTACGGACAGTTTCGCTACATCAAAAAAGCTTGAAAAAGGTTAAATTTATTTAATTCCAAGCGTGAAAAACATTAAATTAACGACTTAATTTTGCTCGCGAATCCTTTATTTTTACCCCCAAAATAACAATTTTCACTCGAGTATTTGCTCGCGCACTAATTATTTTTAAGCGGTCCCATCCACAAAGTTGTTATGACAGACAAACACACAGTTCTACAATTAAGGTCAAAAAGGCAGCGCTTCATTTATGTTCCATGCTCACGAGAGCGCTACGACACTACGCGTGGAATAGAAAATAATTTTGATTTTTTTATCTGATGTCGGTTTGACGCAATGCTTTTGTAAAATAGTAGGTTAAGTTTTCTTTTCTGTGTATAAGATAGTATAACTTGATTCTCTCGTAAAATATATATTATACAAATATATGCGTTAAATGTCTAAAAATCTATAAAAATATTTAAAGTTAAGTAGACTTGTATAAAAAACTATATTTTTGCATTATTATTATTAAAGCTAGGACCAATCGTTCAAATCTCTTGGATTTTCCTGGCTCTCTGACTTAAAGAGATGGACTTGCATAGTTCAGCCAGATAGGACAGAACACAAATAGGTCAAAAATCCATCCATTATTTAAAATTAAACACTCGTTAAGACTGATTAAAAGTAGGTTATTTAAATTAACATGCAATTAATTACAATTTCATTTTTAGCTCTAAAAGTCTGATCTTAAAAAACAGCGCATTTGAAAATTCATTTTTTAACTCAAAGACTTGTCTCCAAGAAATATCTAAAACTCACTGCATCTAAACGAAAAAACCCAGACTAAAACGAAAAGAATAAAACGTTTTAATAGTTGCATAACTACATTGTTATTATACTTAAATGAATACTCATACACAAGCTAAACCGTGCAAACTACTTTGTGGTTTCATTACAATTGGCGAACAAACAGTACGCTGTTCTGCAATTAAGAACAAAATGGAAGCGTAACACACGCTAAGGCTCTTCAGCCTTGATATGCGCTAGAATAGAAAATGATTTAGGTTTTATCTTTTTAGTTTTAACCAACGAGCATTATGCAAAAATCCATTATTTAAAAAAATATTTGTTAACAATGATTGAAGGTATATGTATGTATGTCTATCCTAAACAATAAAAATAGTTTAATTAGTAATGCTCGTATGACCATATTTTTATTTTATACTTAATTGTATTAGAAAATGATTTAGTTTTTATTTTGATAAAGATTAGAAATTATTTAAGACTTTCACTGGTTACATTCAGGATAATATTTCTTTTGCTGATGTATTCTGGCTTTAAGCGATATAAGAGGACATACTTATCCGAGGCATCCAACGCATTTGTGGCTACCCTTAGACGAGACTTTGTTCTTATCTAGGGTTGATTACAGACGTATATGGGCGGCAGTGGCCACTTACCATCTGGTGAAAAAGGAATAATCATACTTTTTTGTGGTTTAACTACAATTAAGAACAAATGGAAGCGTAGCACACGCTAAGGCTCTTCAGCCTTGATATGCGCTAGAACAGAAAATGATTTAATTTTTATCTTTTTAGTTTTTACCCACGAGCATTATGCAAAAATCCATTATTAAAAAATAAGTATTAGTCAAAACTGATTGAAGATCTACTGACTGATATTATGTCTAACCTAAACAATAAAATAAGTTTAATTAGTGAAACTAGCTGACCATCACTTATTTTATGGTGAAGGAAAACATCGTGAGGAAACCTGCACACCTGAAAGATCTTAAAAAGTTCTCAAAGGTGTGTGAAGTCTACCAATTCGCATTTGGCCAGCGCGGTGGACTAAGGCCTAAATTCCTCTCACTATGAGGGGAGACCCGTGCCCAGCAGTGGAACAATAATGATGAAGATATATTTATTTTATATATTTTTATTTTATACTTAAATTAATACTTACATGATATGCGCTAGAATAGAAAATGATTTAGTTTTTATATTGATAAAATCTAGAAATTATTTAAGACTATCACTGGTTACATTCAGGATTTATAACAAGTATCTACGTTTTTATCTGTAACATATTGGTACTTATGTTTTTATATTTCTTTTGCTGATGTGTTCTGGCTTGAAGGAAATAAGGGGACATATTTATCCGAGGCATTCAAACTTAGTATTCAGAGATAGCAACGCATTTGTGGCATGCCTTACGCAAGACAGTTCTTATCTGGGAATGATTATAGTACATGAGCGGCAGAGGCCAATTATCAAGTGGACTGCATACTCTTTGCAAACTCCAATATTATAAAACGGAATAACCATACTATTTTGTGGTTTTACTTCACTTCAATTAAGAACAAATGAAAGCGTAGCTCTAACGCTAAGGCTCTTCAGCCTTGATATGCGCTTGAATAGAAAATGATTTAGTTTTTATCTTTTTAGTTTTTACCCATAGCGATTCTGCTTTCTTCGCTATCTATTCTTTTCGTTTTAATATATTTAATCCCGGCTTTGCCGCAGATAGCATATTGGTAAAATCTAGAAATTATTTCTATTCTTTACTATTCAGAATTTGTAACACGTATCTACGTTTTTATCCGTAATATATTAGGACCTATATTTTTAT
>DWPV01003009.1:0-16033 GCA_018251915.1 Urbanus proteus proteus
GGATCATTAAAAAAGCAACCGTAAAGTAGGAAAGGTGGGAAGGAGAGATCAGGAGAAATACCACAGCGAGGTAGAAGTTGATTGAGAACGGACTGCGGGGGAAGGGAGCAGGACAAGGCGGAGGTGGAGCGAGCGAGTACTGTACGGCGGTGAGTACCTGACTCCTGGTCCTCGGTCTGCAGCTGGAAGCGGCCGCCGCCCATGAGCGGCGCGAAGTCGTCGCTGTCCGCGATCAGCGCGTTGCGCAGCCGCCCGCGCGCGCCGCCGCCTGCAGAAAACACTTCTCTGTAATGTCTGGCTTTACAACTAACGTATACGGTACATAAGATACAGCTACACACTTGGCGAGATATAACGCGGTAAGTGAGCAGACGTAGTATCATTATATTATTATAGCAAGTAATCATGCCCGTCCCTGAGGATTAAGTTGGCCTCGGCTAAATTTGATTTCCATACCACGCCTCACACCAATATACAACAGCGCTATTATTGCAGAAGAAAAAGGTGTGGTGGTGCTTTGGCTTGATTACATTCTGTAGCGTCCCTGAACAATTGCATAAGCACTACACTCCTTTAATCAACCAATTGACCCCTTTCCAGAAGCGACACGCGATGCGCTCCGCAACGTCGACTCCGTGGCGTCCAACGTATGCACACCAGCTCACGTAGTCTAATAACAGACTAAACAGCAGAAGTAATAGTACGGTATACTGACTGTCGGGCGTGGTGAGGTGTTGCGTTTGCGGCGCTTGCGAGGTGTGCGGCGTGTGCGGCGTGTGGGGCGTGTGGGGCGCGTGCGGCGGCTGCGCGGCCAGCGGCAGCGTGGGGTCGGTGACGCACGGCGACGCCACCACCAGCGCGCGCGACGCGCTCGGCGCCGACGCCTCCGGGGCCTCCGACGCGTCCACCGGCTCGCGTTTGATCGGCGTCCTGCGAGGGAACAACTTGTTAAGTAAACATTTAAAGTCACTGATCGACGGAAGAGACCGCGGTAAGTAGTTTTACTCATATCTTGTCGTTAATGAAACACGATCGAGCTCAGCAGTCGACTTTTAGTTTGTTGAAAATTTCAAGCAAACACGGTTAGCCTCAAGCCAGACACGTCAACTCGCTATTTTGCGGTTTTGCAGAGATCGACCAGCGAGCATTACCAGTGAACCAACAAAACAGCGATATAGCTCATCCAGCAATCAGCGGCTAAAGATATAAGTATACAATTTGTTACATGAAATTCGCCAGACTTCATGCCTTGTTACCCCCAATTTAATAGATAAATACGATTACAAATTGTAATCATATTCAGGCTTTAAAAATGTATATTGAAGAGAAGTAGAAAATAATTGAAAGGATGTACTCACGTGAACTCCGCGGCGATGGAACTAGACGGCATGGACTGCAATTGCGCTATTAGTGGCGCTAGGAACGCCTTGTTGTCCTCCAGTAGCGGATCCGACGGCAGCAACCCTGATGCTGTGAGCACGATAATAATATGTATATTTTTACATAATGGTGATAATGTAAAAAAAGCGTAGAAATAAAGAAAGGTAAAGAGGACCGCCACACTTATTTGAACATAATAACAGCAGTCGATCCCTTTATAGTTAGAAAGACATAGTTATCAGATGCATTCAAACTAAATCTACAGGAGTAGCCCCACATCTGTGACCAACCTCAGGTCTATTCAGATCTATCAGATCTGGGATTGATTACAGATGTTCATGAGCAACAGTGGCCACTAAGTAACAAGTGGACTGCATGCTTGTCTGCAAACTCAACGTTTCTTGTTTCAGTAAGATAGCATTTTGACTTACAGGGTGGCGGAGACGGCGGCCGTTCTTTTGGACAGAGGTAGACTTCGATTTCACCTGACATTGACTTCAAGTGAATCATGTAGCCCCTTTCATCGGGGTGAGGTACCTGTAAGCAATATGCAAATGTAAAGTTAATTACAACATTAAAATAATGATGAATTGAATCTACATTGATGAAACTTATACAGAAATTAAGGGCTTCAAGATAGATATGGGGACACTAAATAATAATGTAAAGGTAGGCAACTTTTACTTGATAATTTACCGATCTAAATTAGAGCAAGGGACAAATGGACATGCTTTGGTAAGGTTAAACATTTTTACGTATAATAAAAGCTTAATCAGTCCACTTTCTCCCGCAAAATGCATGTTGTGTGTCTTGATACTCAGATAAAAAAGTAGATAGATCTGTCATTCCTAACAAAAAAATGACGCCATTTTTAAAATGGTCGGGCTATAAGAGTGATTATGTGAGGGTAAATATACAAAAGTGCTGATATGAAACCACGCTAGTTTTGTGTAAGTGTGTGCCGTGTGTGCGTATAAATACATGAAAGTAGCGTGGTTTTCTGTCTTCACTCAAATACAAGGCGGCGAGTAATCTACCTATATTATTTATCTGAGAAGGAAGATGACAAACCTATAGTTATCTCTGTCTAATCACTTTATTAGATATAGATAAGGAAGCCTCGTTTGCTTTCTCTTTTTCATGGACACATTTTAGTCTGGTTCCCCTTCTCTTCGTACGATATATCTCTACATTATTTAACGTATACTAACGTAACCTAATCGAAACCACTCACTGGATTAGTAACGTACAAATCTATGTTTTTTTTATAACATGTGAGTAACAAACGAGCCACCTGATGGTAAGTGGCCACTACCGCCCATGGACATTTGTAATCAACTCCAGATATGGTCACGGTCATACCTAGGGTTGACCACAGATGCGTTGCTACCCCTGAGGACTGAGATGGAACTATATGGCCTCGGATAAGTCTGTCTCCCTCACCCTCCAAGCCAGAACACGGCAGTGCTTAACACTGCCATTATAAGGCAGAAATAGGTGTGGCAGTGGTGCTGCCGGAGTCGAACTACATGGGGTTCTACCACCTTCAAAAATTGGCCTACTGCGCGGTTTTTCGAAAATGGAAAGAAATTGAAATACGTTTCGATCTTCCTACCGATTAATGCTTTATATTTGCTTTTATTAAGTCGTGAACTAAAGGTTTACGGATAGATTTACCACTTCAAATCTCTACTTATAATAAAATTGTAACAGGTCGACGCCTGTAGTGTCTGGCGTAACATAAGTTCCAATAAACAAATAAAATATTCGCTTCCCTCAATAATATCACATCTGTGCGTGTGTTTGGCGTTACCAAATATAGTTACATTTATTTTATTTAAAATATTTATGTCGACAATAATTGCAAACCAGTTATTTGGCTTTAGCAAATACTGCTTTTTTGTGGGATGCAGATTGAAAAAGTTGTAATTTCAACTTATTTAAAATGGTTGTCTAAAATGATTAAAAATGATACATAGATACACCGTATTCTTTCAAATTAGTGTCGGGGCCGCGGCGGTCTACCATGCATATGTATGGTTCTGGTGTGATTCTCGGCGAGGCAGAAATAAGAGATGCATTTAGATTATATTTTTCTGGAGATTTGTATTAAGAAACATATATACTTACTTACCTAATAAGCATATTGTTTTTGATTACTTTTAAAAATAGAGTTATTGTGTGGATAATGATGATGATAACAGGAGAGGTATTGTGTTATTTGGCAAAATCAACGACGTGCAAAATTGTAGCCAATTGTAGCATACGTTAACTTTGCTTCTAAGAAACACGGAATCAATTGCAGACATAAATATATATAAAGGCATTACCAGTTTCAACAATCTATAAATGTAAGACTAGTTTTATTACACGACTTCGTCTGTGTTTATTTTAAATATTTACGTAGAGTTTTCACGCAGCGACTGTAAATATTTTCCGGGTAAAACGTAGCCTACGACGCTCCCTATAAATCTTTGTGTGAATGTCCCAGCGTAGCAAAAAAATCTAAGTCTAGAAATGCCCCTATAGTTAAACCGATCTAGTTAAACCGGTTTAGTTACGTCTAAAATTATTAAATAGAAAATGCATACAAATATTTTTTATAGCACAATGTGACCTAAGCCCGCACTTTACGCACGCCTTTTCGCGTGCGAGCGGGCTTATGTCACGCGTACTATAAAATACGCACGGCGTTTAGCTAACTCACGCCGTGCCATAATAAGCAACTTAGGTCACCCGTATCGTAATGTACTAATAAAGTCGCTGACTTTATAAATATGTAAATGTAACGACACCATTAATCTAATTACGCAATTAAATGTCTATCAGGAATGAGGGACGCGATAAGGCCCGAAAATAGACAAAACGTGCATTAACGTACCTTTCACTATTGTACATTTCATACACTTAGAAAGCCTCCACATGTTACTTTTAATGTTAGCTCCAACGCTATAAGTCAAAGTGTGGATCTAGAGAAGAGGTTCCCAAACTTATTTTGTCTAAAGCCCACTTTGCAAATCAGTTATTTTTAGAGCCCCCCATTTTCTTTAACTTAAATCTTCAATAACATATTACTCTTGGAGTTTAATTAAACCTATTATTTTCTTTTATGTTTTGTTAACCCATCGTCCCTTTTAAGAACATCAGCGCCCCCAATTTTTTTTCTGAGCCCTGTACCGCCCCTTCTAGGCCTCCAGCGCCCACGGGGGCGTTATCGCTCACTTTGGGAAAGACTGATCTAGACAATAGCATTGGCGCCAACGTTGGGGCGAACTTTCATGGCTATTAGCACTTAGTAAACCGTATAAACTATAAAATAGCAAGAATATATATAAACAATAGGTAAAGTAAAATATAATTTTAGGAATGAAATTACCACTTAGTAATTAATGTAATTTTCCTTTTCAGTATATCAGGAGTGGACCCAGCTGGTCCCTTGTTTGAAGGTTTAATAAATAATGATGGTTTAAATCCGTCCCGGGCGAAGTTCGTCGATATCCTTCATACTGATCCCATTCTTTATGGTGCCAATAATTCCATCGGGCATGTCGATTTCTGGGCTAATTGCAACTTGCAAGTACAACCCGGATGTCCCGTAGCTAATTCCGATTCAGAGGAATGTAAGATTTTTTAACTGTAGCGAAATTTTAATTGCAGTCCACGCGATGACAAGTGGTAATTACACGCCGGAATTTTCGAAATAATGGGTAATAACTAAATAATCGAAATAACCGAAATAATGTGGTAGTGGATACCCATTACCACACCCATAAATCGAAAACACAGCTGCACTTAACGCTGCTGCTAGTCACCTTTATTATTTGAAGAACTTATATTTATTTTTATCTTCGAACGGGTAGAATCAGTAGAGTTAGACTCAGGAACGACCACCGTCACGTTAATTTTTAGCGCAAAGGAGTTTCGATGGAAGGTTTTAGATGCTGGCTGATTAAAATATGAAACGATGACTTAAATATTACTTCATTATGATGAGAAGCGAAGTGTGACCCCCCCTGTTTAAGGACAAATTGGTCAGAGGTGTCCATTGGCAACAGTAACCACTTATCATCATTTGGACTGCAAGCACCGACTGCATTGTGTTGTGTATAATGGTTTGCATTTTAATATGATTTTATCATTTTTTCCAGCGTTTTGCAGTCATCAGCGATCGTGCATTCTTTTTAGTGAAGCTATAATGAATCCTAAGTCGTTTGCTGCTGTAAAAGCAAAAATTTGTTCCACTTGGGGTCAGGAAAACTATGACGAGATCATATATCTGGGAGACGTAGTTGATACTAGGTTGGTTTGTATATTTTTATTAGATTCAAGTCAAATTAAATCAAGCATGCAGTTTAGCGATGGTATGTGATATTGCCTCCCATGGACAATGTAACCAGCTCCGATTAAAACAGGATCTGGAGTTATTCATAGACGGGTTGCTACTCCTCACAATATTTATATAAGTGAGCCGGCAATCACACAATTCATTGCTTCATGCTAGAAATAGATGTGGCCGTGGTACCCCCCTGGTAGAACTACTCTGTTTCTACTCCTGCTGCAACTGTATAAATCTATCTGTATCTCTTATTAACGGAGCTATATCACGGTAGATTTCTGGCAAAAATCTTCAACAGCTGATGGCCAAATTATCTTTCTGGCTATCGCAGTTTTATCATAGCCCTAGACTACTCCAAAGACTTCTTCAAATATATGTTTTGATCGATATTTTTGTCTATTTCAGTGCTCATGGAGACTATTTCTTCTCTACAAACAGTAAAGAGCCATACGCTAAGGAGCAAGAGGGACTTAAACCAAATAATTAAATAAAGCCCTAAAATTTGTGCAAATTCTTATTTTTGAGTTTAGTCTTTCCTTACATGATCAAGTTCCTCCTATATAAAATGCATTGGCTCCAAGTGGGTACATATTTTTTTTTATATGATGGATGTAGCAAACGAGCATGCAGTCCTCCGGATGGTAAGTGGCTACTGCTATGAACGTCTGTAATCAACCCCAAATAAGATCACAGCCCTACCTGAGGTCAGCCACAGATGCGTTGCTACCCGTGAGGAAACCCCTTACCCCGTATATGTGGCGATGGTGCCGCCGGAGTCGAACTACATATAAATAACTAATAATACATATCCAGTTCCATCTTTACCACCAGTACCACTTAATCAATCTATACAATCTTTGTCAATCTATTCTTCTTCTTCTTCTTCGTTGCGCTCTTGACAGAGCGGTCGTGGTCATCATTTTGCTTGTCTTTTTATTCATCGGACGGAAGATGTAATGTGTCCCACGATTTTGCGCCATTTCTCTCTACTGGCAGATATTCTAGTACACTCATACAATGGACCGCCCACAGCAGTTTTAATTTTGGTCCGTCCATCGCGTGGGTGACCTTCCACGTGCTCTAATTCCCTCTACACTTCCTTGCACGACTAAACGTTCAATCTATACAAATAAATAAAATAGAAGAGTCTGTTTGTAACGTCAAAATAATCACTTTTTAAATGCATATGAGACTATACACCATATCAATAACAAAAATAAAAGTATTAAAAATTTTATATGTCTGTCTGTTTCGTTCGTTCTGATAATTCTATCAGACCAACAGTTTGTTGCAAAATGTTATTTTAACTTTGGAAAAATATATTTAGGTAAATTTTCTTTAGGTCGAACTGGCCCCAAGGGCCTCGACATTATCTAAGATAGCCTTATACGTATTCATTGTACAAATGCAACCATTAGAATTCAACTCTTGCTTAGAACGTACCTACTTAACAGAGATTAATATTCTTTGCATACGCGGATCATAGGGCCAACATAGAGCTGACTACGGTCTTATTCTAATAAGTTTATCCTCTTAAGGGTCCGTTCACACTGGCCAGCTCGGAGAGGAAATCAGACTTTTATCACGTTGGAAACTAAAGGAAACTAACGTCCCTAAAGGTGCAAATGTTTAGAATGTCCATGGACGGAAGACACTTAATACGACACGATTTATTGCTAGTGCATGGTGGAGCGGTTACTATACTGGTCTGACACGCGATGGGTTTGAATCCCGGCCAGACTTAATGTATATCTGATTGATAAGTGTAGCTTTCAGTTTTGGGTATGGGTTTTTATTTGTCCTGGGTATGTAAACACATTTAATACAAATGTATGTGAATGTGTCCAAGGTCCATAAGAAAAAAACAAGTGTAGAGCTATGATTGTAGATAAGCTTGGTATTAAAACTTTATTATTAAACAAGAAAGTCACATTACGCTGCGCCAACGTGCAATGATGGGGCTTAATATTTAACTACTAGCGGTCACCCATCCAATTTCCGTAAATGCTGACAACCGCCATTTAACGATAATGTCTTTTAATAACGGGTTAAAAATAATGATAAGCCAATACACGAAGTTAAGGGTCATGGTCTAAGTATAAGTTAATTGTTCGCATGTGGCTAATTGCTGTAATCAAGTAATTACTGGTAACAAAGTATGTAATGGTAATCTACTGTCATTATATCATCCAATTTGCGTGATCACTTGAGAGGCAGGGTTAAGTTTTGCGTAGGTTAGTTTTTATATACCTACCTAAGCAAGGTGTTGAAAAAACTTAGAAAGCGTGATTCAGAAATACAAGTGGCGCCATCGCTTGACGAGTTGCGGAAATTCGCTTATCCTGTACTGCAATTTGCATAGTTGATAGCTCATGATATATCGTGATGTAATAGAATATGCTCTAATAGATGATAGTCATATTATTTACAAGTAGGATTATGACGATAACATGATGATGAAAAATGAAAATAAAAACAGTTTCCTCACTCATAGCCCGGCTAGGACATTTTCCTGTGCCATAGGTGTCGTGACTCACAAACACGAATACAAATACACCTAGACCCAGAAAAGATATCTAAATTCAACATTCTGACACCTGTCTGGCCGGGCATCAAACGCGAAACCCATTGCATGTCAGACCTGTATGGTGACCGATCCGCCGCGCAGGTACTTATATTTTTCATGTTACATCTGGGTATTCCCGTGACAATGACCTTTGCAATTTTATATTCACAAGTGTTATGCCGAACAACTTAATTGCAATACTTCTCTCTCACATTGATTAAATCTTTATTTATGCTTTCCCATTATAAATTACATTATATAAAAGTGAAAAGAAAACAGTAAAAATAAATAATAATCACCTATAAAAAGTTTATTAATCTTATATTAATTTATTCATTTAACCCGGTCTGCCTTCCTATAAATAAAATTGATTAAGTATGATTTTAAAGTGAAATTTCTCTCCAGCAAAATTCTTATCTGCCTAAATTTAAAAGAAATTGGCTCAGATGTTTTAAACAAATTGGTATTGAATTAACTGTTGTTTTTGATTTTTTTTATATGATCGAAGTAGCATACGAGCATGCAGTCCACCTGATGGTAAATGGCAACTGCCGCCCATAGCCACCTGTAATCAACCCTATAAAAGATCAAGGTCCTACCTGAGGTTGACCACAGATGCGTTGCTACTTCTGAGGACTGAGCTGAAACTCCTCTGATAAGTATATCTCCCTAACCACACCCTTCAGACCAGAACACAGGAGTGCTTAACACTGCTGTTTTAAGGCAGAAATAAGTGTGGCGGTGATGCCGCCGGAGTCGAACTACATAGAGTTCTACCACCTTCCAAATATACAAGTAATCCAGATCTTACTACACAAAAACATTTAATATAATTAGGTAATAATTATTATCATTGAAATTGAGCAAAATGTTCTAATTAAAAAAAGTTTTTAAACACACGCAACGTGTTCATTTGTTCAACCACTTAATTAATTATTTTTACCTTGCAATATTATAACGAGCAAAAATTGGATAATAAATGATATAATTGATAAAGATTCATCAAAACCCTGGTATTGATGTAGAATTGTTATCTTTACGTCCTAAACTTGGATCTTGATAGCCTACTAAAGTTTCTGAGAGCGTCCAAAGCTTTTGAGCAAGCGCTTGATTTCTGACCGTCCATAGTGTGAACCGTGGTTTACAATCAACGAAGTATTTGCCCGAAACTTTAGCATTCTCATCAGCAATTGCTAGGAACAATGAAGTCTGGGCTCCGGCTTCGGCGCTTCTGCAACAAATCCAGCACCATATCTTAAACCCGAATCTGCTGAGAACATTCGTGTTGTCTAGCAAATTGGTCTCGATGATCCCTGGATGACACGCATTGACAACCACGCCAGTACCCTCGAGACGCCTGGCCAGCTCCATTGTGAGGATTAGGTTGCAAAGCTTGCTGTTCGCGTATGTTCTCACTTCTCCGTAATATCCTTTTTTATTCAAATTTTCTATATTGAAGAATCCCAGGTAATGTATAGTGGAGTTGACGTTGACTATCCTGCTCGGTTGAGATTTCTTTAGTAGAGGCAATAGTAGGAGAGTGAGTAGAAACGGTGCGAAATGATTTATTTGCATACCTTCCACTATACCATCTTCGGTGACCTGATTTCCGAGACCAAAAATTCCCGCATTGTTGATCAACACATCTAAACGAGTTTCGGATTCGAGTATCCCTTTAGCAAACTTCCTCACAGATTTAAGATCGGATAGATTTAAGTTTTTGTAAACAACATTACTGTTTCCAGTTTCTTCTATAATTTTATTTTGGGCTGCAATCCCTTTTTGGTCGCTCCTGCAAGCGAGGATGACACGTGCTCCCCTTGCGGCCAAATCCTTAGCCGTGTAGTATCCGACGCCAGTATTCGCTCCAGTCACTATCACCACTTTCGTTTTCATATCAGCATCCGACACGCATCTTCCTATCGTCAACTTTAAGAACAGTCGCAGTAATATCACAAAGAGGAGGATACACAGAAGACATATTATCACTTCGATATATACGTACATTATGATTACGAAATAAAAAGGGCGAAGGATTTTATGTAATATCCAATTCAGTCCATTTATTCGCCGGTGTAGCGTTAAACTGACCAAGTGCAGTATTGAACTCGATTGAAGACTGCATGAAATGTCGCCGCTTTTGAAGGTCGCCTACTGCATCGGCCTCTAGGGTCAATGCACATTACATGTGTCAGTTCCCGTTTTGTATACACATTATTGTTAATCAGTTCGGAGCTTTTATGGGTAGGTATATTAAAAATACCAAAAAATAATTAAACATAAACTAATATATTCTGTAAGGAACGCATTGAATTTTTTAAGCGATGTTTATTTCTGTTTCGTCATTTTTCTTATCATTTTTTTTATATTGCGAGAATTTTTTTGTTCGAGAACTTCGGCTATACCTATAAAAAATTGTTAAGAAAATTGCTGGGACTTTTCAGTTTCGTATTTAACCTTATTTTGTGAGAATTTCTACACTTTCTACACTCATAGTCCCACACTTGGATTTTCCCTTGTGTCGTGGACACACAACGACGATTTCACAAACACCCATACCCAGAACAGAAATCTTAATTCATCATTCAGATATATGACTGGTCCGGAATCGAACCCGGGACCCACGGCGTGATAGACCGGCTCCACCACGCGGGTCGTCTTATTATTACCTACAAGTATTTTTTCATCTCTGTACAAATCATTATCTACAAATAATACACTGAATAAATTAGAGTGTCGTTGATCATTCATTAGGTAGGGTATCTTGACTTCCTGGGATATTTTTCCCACCGAAACACTCCATAAATTTACCACCATTAACTACCTACCTACCTACCTACCCACCTACCCACCTTTTTCCAAGATAAGGGCGAAGAGAAAATAAAAAAACAGACTATAGATAAATGCAGTTTATTAAAATTTTACATTGTTATAACACAGCATACCCTATAAACCACAATAATAGCCATAAAACTTATTTAATACATACGAGTATATGGTATTTTTACAAGGCACAAATTTAATAAAATATACATGATACAATTTTATTATATAGATATTCTATATACTCAATTGTTGCAATTCATGAGATTAGTAGTTGAGATAATAATTATGATACATATTACAAAATGTTTTCAGTTAAAATAATAGCCACTTATAAATAAATAAGAAAATTGATTTAAACAAAAATATTAAAAATATAGTAAGTTGTATATATATTTTTAAGTTTGAAAATCAGCTAATCTTTAAATACTTAAATCTCATGTAAAAAGTATCTTATCATTGGCTGGCAGGGAGGATACAACAAGTTGGGAGAATTACAACAAGTCTTTAGTACGATAAAACCGCACCTAGTCAATGCCTATATTTAATCTATAATTAAAATGTCTATATACAACGTTTGACATTCCACCATATAACATATTTGGTACATTTCAATGGATCCCTTTAAATCGATGTCTTAAATACGTTCAGGTAGGAACCAGCCGTGCAAGCTCTTGGGCGTAGGCGTGGGCGTGCGGAAACACGCACGTGCGAGCTCTCGCAGCGTGCGTGCGTCTAGCACCAGCAGCGCTACCTCGTGCGCGTCGGCACTGTCCGGCGCGCACTCGCGCACCATCGCCGACAGTAACACGCCGTCGTCTTCATCCTATAAATAAATAAATAAACAATAAAATATAAAAAAAACAATCATTATAATATTCACATACATTTAGACAATACAGGAACAAACAACCGCGAATAAATAAATATATATTTAATAAATATTATAATATACACATAAACATTATTATGTTCCGTTGATATGGAATATGAGCGTGCAATTTACCTACCTACATATTGGTAATAAGTCTCTGCGACTCATTTTACTCATTAACATTCGTAATTAACCCCGAATAATTGTCTGAGGTCAGCCACAAATATGTCGTGATCCCCGTCGTATATTTTAAAATTCGTTTGTTTGTTCGTTTGTTCGATTCCCGGCCAGACGGATATCTCAATGATGAATTTGGATTTCTATTCTGAATTATAGGTATGAACATCTCTTGTAAGTGTATATCTAATAACATTTGATATTAAGTGACCATTACTACCCAAAGTCATTAATATTGATTGTCTTATTCATCATTGAGTATATGACTTATTTATAGACGCATTAATACTTCATCATTGCTCTTAATTAGCGTTGGATTATTAATCTTTTAAAAACTAGCTGTCGCCCGCGACTTCGTATACGTAGACTACAAAACAAAAGTTAACAACTATTTAACCCCTTGGAGGTAAAATATTTAAAAAAATCATCTTTAACGTGTGTCTGCATAATACAACTTAATTTTGATACCCAGGTACTTTATGCTCTGTAGTTTTGATGAGTTGTAACTTTTATTAAAAAGTACTACCTACCACTCAAAGACATTCAAGTAGCCCTATATATTCAATATCTTTGGGATAACAACCTTCAACCAAAAATAAAGCAGTCAAAGAGTGTTGATTTACAGGAAGACACTGTAGTCCGTCTTCTGGATTTTCTTTCTTATTCGTCTCCTGAGGCATCTCCCACAAAGTACCAATTTCCCAACGACTATACTATTGATCTAGGATCACAATATGCTCCGCCGAAACATGCAAATCGAAGCTTCAAGGGCGCTACCTGGTATTTTATAAGCGCTTTGTTGTTTTTTTGATAAAGAAAATTTGATAACAAGATATGATTTTGATAGTGAACGTATGATCTTTTTACTTAAATTTCTCACCTTAGCACCAGGACGCGCAACGAATATCGGTTCTCCGGGAGACCATCCAGATTCATACCATTTTATATGGTCGCCGGTTTTTGTGTCTAATTTTACTATCTGTGAAATTTAAAACAGTAAATAATATTAATGAATCAAATTTTTACAAAGTTATTAATTTATTTATAAATCTTATTGTTTTATTTTATGTAGATATAAGTATCTATTCTATATCTATTGAATAGGTAGCATATATTTTATTCACGATCAAAATATTCCTTGATTTAAAAATTACCGCTATTCTTGACACTCTTGAAAGTGCTGTCAAAAAAAAATAAGCCAAGCATTCCCAAGACCACAGAGATGATAAAAATAAGGAAAAATAATTTTGTGCTTTTGTTTCGTCCAATTAATTACGTATTGGAGAAAGACACAATAGATAAATTTTATTATTAAATGAATTAATGTCTATAATATAGATTTTTACCGGTGCTGCATGTTTTGCGTCAGCATCTGTGCCTGAACCATAGCAGTATCTATATGGAAGACCTGTGAAAAGTGTTTTTTTTTTTTTATAATACTTTCAAATTTCGTCCTAAATCACATACTAATGATTCGATATCACATAACCATACCATTAAACTTTTCGTAGTTAATTTTTGGAGTCTCAAAGCTCGTGTCAGCTATTATCGTGATGTCTACTTCAGTCATCTCTGGGGCGTCTAAAGGTATTTCGATTCTTTTTGGTCTACTACGACACCACGAAGCAAAGTCCTTGTTTGTTTGCATGCCCTGTAATAATCAAATAATTTTGACTCCAGAAGGTAAGTATAACTATTGTAATAGCAAGAAATAACAACTATTGTAACTATTGTATTAGCATGGTTTTTTAATGTTTGTTCAAAATGACAAACAACAAACTCAGTTAAACTAAGATTGTAGTTAAAATTCAATTAAAATTGAATGTTTGTGATACCACACGTTAAGAAACGAACGAGAGATAACACGTTTTAGGGTTTGGTAAGTAATTAATAATTACGAAGCATTCAAACATACTCCTTAGATAAAGCAACGCGTACTTGGATCTCAGGTAGAATTTCAATTTTCAAACCCACGGACTTCACTTCAATTTTCGATTTATTGGTGACTTCCCGAATCTCGTCAAGAGAGGCGCCATCTCTAATATATCTGAATCATTTTATCGAAGTATTTTCAACACCTTGCATACATACGAGTACAAGCTTCGAACTGAGATTGTTAGGACACGGCCGTTCCGCAAACATGATCATCTTCTCTAAAGGAAGATGAACCATTGCCAATAAAACTATGAATTAAGGGACTAACCTCCACAACTTCAACATAAAGAGCCTCAATGGCCTTAGCGTCCTTGTACACACAGATGTCGACGATCAGCTTGCCGTCCTTTTCGAAGCAGTTGATGATGTGGAAGAAGGAAAGAGTGTCCGTACTATACCGTTTTATAGAGCCGTCATGACGGTCTATTAGTACTATGCATGTCTGGAAATTGAGATTAACATCATTAGCTTTGCGTTCTATTAGCCACTTCTTCTCCATAACTAAACAACTTCCGAAGTGGTGGTAGACCAAAAAAAATATTGACGTCCAAAAAGAATTATTGTAATGAGTCTACTTTGAATAAAATATTTTTGATTTTGATTTTTGATTACTGGGTTGAGGTCTTCTTTCGTAATGTAAAAGTTTTAACTAATTACCTTAACGTTAGTGGTAAACCGTAAGACCGTAAAAAATACACGGCATACGTAAGTGATCTCAAAAACCAACTTGACCTCGTTTTTATGTTATGTAAGTAGCAAACAAGCTTGCAGTCCACTTGTTGGTAAGTGGACACTGCCGCCCATGGACATTTTTAATCAACCCTAGATATGATCACGGTCATACCGGGGGTTGACCACAGGTGCGTTGCTACCCCTGAGGACTAAGATGGAACGCCTCGGATAAGTCTGTCTCCCTGACCACACTCTTCAAGCCAGAACACAGAAGCGCTGAACACTGCTGTTATAAGGCGGAAATAGGTGTGGCAGTGGTGCCGCTGGAGTCGAACTACATGAGGTTCTACCACCTTCATATCGCAACTATGATTGTATTGTAAGTTGACGTGTATTAATAGTGAGATTATTATTTACCTTATGATCAGGATACCATTTAAAGGCTGAAGCAATAGGCTGGTTTGATACTAGGTTCTTCATGAAGCTGAATAGAGACAGGCAAAGTGGCTGTTCGACGAGCACATAGAAGTTTGGTGTTATTCCTAAAAAATACCCCATTTGTACTTGTTGTTATTAAGTTGTAACAAGAAGTATTTTTGTAAAAAAAAATCTTTTAATACATAGATACTCAAAAAAAACTACGAGTATCCCAGAGTGATAACTGAGACAGCGCCATAGTATATCAGACAGCACCATACTCATTGTCAATAGCAATTACCTAATTGAAACTCTGCCTAAATTTTGTAAAGATAAACAAATTATTTATACAAACTGATTATTACTAGCAATAACAGATTGAAACTATGGTTTTTTGTAAAGATAAAGGAATTACCAAAGGAATGCATGTAGGCTGGATACATAGACCATCTTGGAGGCACTGTAGCAACAATATGCGCTTTTTCGAACATGTCACCTGAAAATATATATTTAGTTAGTATAAATTAATAAACTGTTATACTTTTTATATCCTGCACCTAGAAGGCCGGCATAGAAGTCTCTCCCAAAAAATTTGGATCATAAATGACGACCCGCGTGGCGAAGCGGTTACCATACAGGTCTGTGCGCAGTGGGTCCCGGGTTCGATTCCCGGCCAGACAGATATCTGAATGATGAGTTTAGATTTCTGTTCTGGGTCTGGTTGTTTGCCCATTCGTCTTAATGTGTCCATGGCACCCACGACACAGGAAAAATCCTACTGTGGGTCTATGAGTGTAGAAAGCGTCTTTTTTTTGTAATAGGGGGGTAGAAGCTAGTCTCGAAGGAGTGGTCT